>JAODTR010053678.1:1066-15728 GCA_025399935.1 Amblyopsis rosae
TTGACCTTTTAGCTCAATTTGTATCTCAGGCTGTTGGCGGAATCAGGGGAAGCTTGTTTCTCTTTTCCCTGTGAGTAGCCGAGCGAGGAGAGGGCAGCCCCCTTGGGAATCCTGTTGTCTACATTATACACGAGTCACTGGACCTGGCTGCCAACACTTGTATAAGCACATGCACGCGTGTGTGTACACACACACACACACACAGTGGAATTATTCACACGTGCTTGCTCTTGTTCGAAAACCATCTTTGTTTTGTTCAGAAGTTGCACCCCTGCCCTGTAGCACTCTTGTTTGGAAACGCTGTGTGTATGTGTGTGTGTGTGTATAGATGTGTTTGTGTGTGTGTTTATACAGTATGTGCGTGTGCGTGCGTATTGTGTGTGTGCGTGAATGTGAGAGAGAGACATTACTCACCTTTAATATTGTCATAATGATACTGATACAATGATAATGTCATGATGATACTGTCATAATATATTAGGTCATTGTATAGGCCATGTATACTGTATAGTAACTGGAATCAAACACTTACTTTGTCATGATAATGTAATGAAATTATCCTGTCTGTAATGGGTGTTTAAACTTGAGGTTGCAGCCAACCATTTAAAAAGGCCACCGGTTGAACCACACAAGCTACACTGTATGCTAAAAAGGCAATGGAATAGGAGGCAAGATGGGAACAAGAGTCCCTGATTAAAAGAGGGAGAAAAGGAGCAGAAAGAAACACATTTCGAGAAGAGCAAATTGAAAAAGGGGGTTGGAAGCAAATGAAGAGAAAAGGACTAAACCTCGCCTGAGTTAGAGATCTAAAGAAGCATACGGAATAGATAAGTGGCAGAAAAGAGGAAGGTTAAGAAAGGTTAGAAGTCTATAGGATGGAACAGGGAATAGCTTCTGCTCCTCATGCAGTGATTGCGTAATGCCACACAAAAGCCTCATTGTCCTTTGATTGGCTCGGCATGTGGCAGCTGGTCAAGAAGGGGTTCGAATGTTGGGCTTTCTCCCATGGATGCAATCAATGAACAGAAGGCACGCAGGACCCACTGTGGATACAGTCACATAAAAAATATACTCCTTATAGAGTCTTCCTCAACTCAAAGGTCTATTCTCATAGTATTTAGACATCAGATGTCACATAAGGTGCAGACTGTGGATACTACAGTACCGTACTGTAGACACGTACAGTAAGCTAGCGAAATGCGAGGAGATATTTGGTGAATTTGACAGTGTATTATCTTACCAATTAGCTTGCAAGCTTGTAAGGATAAAATGATAACTTATTATATTGTATGAAATGTGGAAAGTGAAAGTCAGTTTTGTGGTGAAGGTTATCCTCCTCTGAAAAGCAGGTTAGCACGTTTCCTTGCATAGAGGAAGAAATAGCAGGAGTCATCCAAGCATGACGAAGACACAGGCCAAGCAGAGTGCTGAGAGGACTTGCTTGCTTGTGACCTGTTAAAATAAATATTTCCTTTGTTTGTCATTTAATGTATTTTTTGCCCAAACATAATTCTTTTTGGGGTATAATTACGCCCCTGTTTTATGATGCACCATAGACTCATACACTAATACAGTAATCCTGTGCATCTACTGTACACAACTGTACACAGCCCTGGCTCTATACAGTAAATGGGGACACAAAGTGGTGCAGAACGCACCACACAACAGCTTCATACGGCACTAAAGGGAGAGAAAGATTTTTTGTGATCGAGTTCAAATATCAACACATTATGTGTTCAGAAAACCAATATTCACGTGTGTGTGTGTGTGCGCGCATGCACATGTGTACATGCATTGAGGAGGTGCTCATACGAGGAAGAACCGCTCAGATGTCTATGTTTTTGATGGGCTATAGGGTGTGTCAGGGGGCCATAGCACAGTGAAACACAAGCACATCTGCAACATACATAATTAATGTCTTGTTGCCTCTAATGCACCAAAGAGGCAGAGCTGTTTGGAAACTCTTTCAGTGGTATTGCTTGCTCAATCAAAATTTAAGTGTTGTTTTGGTTGGAAATTCCACTTGGAAAATGTTATTTTAGACTTCAGTATGCATCCATCTGCAATTCTGGACAAAGGTATTCTTCTATAGGAAACAAAGGAATTGTTTCCCCTCTATCTACAGAACTTGGCCAGGATTGAAGTAGTAATGTGTATGTCTGCCTGCTGTAATAACAGGCACAGTACGAACTCTACTCTAATGCAAACTCACATTAGCAATTCAGAACAAGGGAACCCGCATGCTATTTGAAGTCATGCTCTAGCTTTATAAATAAACAGTATGAGACAGAGAGAGAGAGTGAGAATCTCCCTGCTGTTTAATAAAAAAGACATGGAGAGCACTGTGCCCCCTGCCACTCTATTACTGTAGCCCTTCCGTAGAGCCCAGGACCCTGTGGCAGAGAAGTGCATACATCTGACCCACGCCACCAAAACACCGGCGAGAATACGGGAGGAGAAGCTCCCGGGGAGACACAACGGTGAGAATGATGAAAACGATGAAAAAGTACACGTGATGATGTAAGCAGACATTATAGAAGAGACAGGCCACTTCAAGAATTCTGAATATACATGTGGGAGAAATCCATAACGCCAAATATGGCGGATAAAAGAAAGAAATCATCTGTTTATTACGGCATAACCTTATTAATCCAACCGTATTGTGGCACTGACTCAAGCCGACAGTTACTCATACATAGTAGAGGTATAACCTGCAAGAGAAACACCTTATGTTGGTAACATTACCAGATTGTTAAAGCAATGTTTATCATATTTGACTGGTGAGTTATGACTCTCTCCCTATCCATTCCTGTAGATAGGGTCTTCCTAATAACTGCCCCAAGGCGTTACCAAGACAGCTGCTGAGTGGCCAGACCAAGGGAAGGGTCTGAAATGCCACTGACACGCTGTACCACAAAGAGAAATGCTTCCAAAACACTTCCTGTCAATGTATCCGTGTCCCCAGCCACACCACCCACCTGTCCCCAAATCCAGACAGTGTTCCTTCTGCCCCGTCACAACAAGCTGTTGAACAGCCAGGCCAGGAGAGAGCGAGATGGATCGTCCCAGTCAGGTTCTGAGACATTTCTATTCATGCCACCTCTCTGTAGAAGCAAATGGATTTCCTCACAGAACATCTTTATTGTCTAATGCACAATAATGTCTTGGATGTTTTATGAGCTGGGCCTAGCTAGCAGACACAATAGAAAGGGGCGTCCACACTGATTGATGGCTAGCTAGTTGATGGATATAACCATATAGAACAGAAAAGTCTGGGTGGATAGGGGAAAGAAAGAAATAGACCATACTGGAAGCTACTTCAGATTTATCATTCTGCTTCGCTGGGGGACAGCTGGGTTTAGGAGTAAATGCATGTATAGCTTGTAGATTCATATCTTTGCTGCGGTGAATTATAAATATGTTGGTATGGAAAAAGTATTGGTAAGTACTGTAGGAAATAGTGTTGTTTATCAGGGTTTTGCACATATAGTACTATATTCTTGAATCTTGTCTGTGGTGAATTATACTGTAAATTGGCACTCTTTGACTAACTTGCCTTGTTCATTGGGATTGCGGTGCCAGTTACCGGTGTGGTATTTGCCTTTGTGATGCCCTTGCTGTTTCTCATTTTAATGGTTGTTTTTCTCAAGAATGTGATTAAAGCAAGATCTCAGCCAGAGCCAAAAGGGTGTATTGTATTTGCTGCCCTCCTTTTATTGAGTTGGGCAAGTTCACACTGCAAACACACTCCAGACTCATTTTGGCTGGGCTGCTCAATCTGTTAGTCACAGCCTAACATGCTCTTGGTAACCTTACTTGGACTCTATGGGATAATCTCACTCTGCTACATTTAGCTAAGTACGGTAAGCAGCTGTAGCATTTTGGCCAGCATCTGACTATATGAACGCTACATGTTTACAAGTCCTTTGTTTTTTCATATTGCACCAGCGTGGACAAGCGTCTTTTGGCTATGTTTCCTAACAGCCTTTGTCTGCCGCATGTTGGCTTCAATCTACTTAGTTTGCTATTATTTTCCTCCATTTATTTCTAGTTGCTTTGATTTCCCAGCGGCAAACGGCTTATTCCTAAAACTATCCAGATATGTTTTGCCCACGTCCATGAGGGACACACTATTGCTTTTTCAACGGCAACTATGAGAAATGAAGCTACACCTGGTATTGACAGTGTTCCGTATATGACTCTCATATGTGCCTCAACCATGAGTCTTTAATAAGAAATTCAGTCAGTTGTATCTACATAGGTCTATGAGTCACGCTGAGGCAGAGATGATGCGAGTTCATCCATACGCAGTGTGTGCCTGCCTATTTCTGCCTGAAACGCTAGGCCAAGCAGCCATCTGAAGCAAGGCAGTGATGGCTGACAGACTATGAGAGAATTGGTTATGGTTTTGCTGAGGTGCTACGGAGGCAGGGATCCATAATGCATACGAGTGTGAGAGATGCACACGCTCACACACACACACACCTAAAAAGCATGGTTACATCAGTGCTTTATGTGTGGCTGCAACATCTCATATTCCCTCAGAATACAGAACATACACATGAGCACTGTAGACCCATTGCCTTGTTTACTACTGTCAATCTTTTCTGTGTTTCTCCACCACTCTCTCACCTTTTCTCTCGCAGCGTTTCAATCTCACCTCAAGACAATTTTAATGAAACCCAGATATAAACAGCCTGCGTGATTTCACTGCTGCGGAGGCTTAAAATTAAGAGTTATTGCTTCTCGGCTTTTCTTAAAATGGAAATGATGTCCCAGCGTTCACCTTCGGTCCCTATGGGTGCAAATGACTCAGAGGTGCCGCGCTATGCCTACCTGCTGCGGTTATATTATTGAAGGTAACTGCCAAACAAAGCATGTGCATCCATGCTTCAATATTGGCTGGCTCCAAATGGAGCAGTAAAGTGATAACCTCCAAACACCCTGCCCACACGTGAGATTAACACAGCGTGGAGTCTGCTGGTCTGCCAACGTTCGCCCTCTGCCACCACGGTCCATTGTTCTCATGTTCTCATGTTCCATGTGTATCATTTATAAGAGATACACTGTTATTTTTTGTCTGAGGTTGTTTTTACTGATATACCAGTTGTACTAGGCCTTAAACTTAACCAAGAAGTCAAGTGTAGAAGAATCCGATTAATTTTTCAACACACACAGAGAACAGAACTCGAAAGAAATGTGAGGAGATATTTTGTGATTTTGACAAAAAGTGTATTTGCTTACAATTAGCTTGTAAGAGCTGTTTATTCCTTTAATGCTGAGGTCTGAGAATGTCCTAAAATGGACACCGTACACCTGCTGTGGGCTTTGGAGTAGAAGGAAGAAAAAAAAACACAGTACTTCACTGAGCAGAATCTCTTATAGCCTGCGGAAGGAACCCCTTCAACACAATAGTGTGGGAGCTGTCGTGTGTGTGTGCGCACGTGTGTGTGTGTGTGTGTGTGTGTGTTACAACTCAGCTCAAGGGTCCCAACAAAAAAAAACGAGAGAGAGAAAAAGAGAGAGAGAGAGAGAGAGAGAGAGATGTAGATACTGACATTTCTTTCAGGATTACCACGGGATGGGAAATAAACTAATTATTAATCAGGGGTTTGGGTCGGGACAGATAAAAAAGTCAGTTGGAGTGGGGGGGACCGGGAATCGTAATAACATTATGATGCACAAATTTATACACAAATACGTTTATATTAATAAACGATAATATTAAATTTTTTACTAAATTCTAGTTGCCCTTGTCTACTTATGCTCTCCTGTTTGCTTTGGTGTGCTTTGGTGAAAATAACAAACAATATTGTCATCGTAACATTTTTCCATCAACTATGGCTGTGATCTGTAGGCAACTGTTTTTTATATTTTTTCCTACTCTGACAGTCAAAAAACACAACACAAGGTGTGAGGGAATGGGAGTAAATTTAGTTTGGAATTGGGATGGGATGGGATTTTTCCCCAACTTTTTCATGGGATTGGGATGGGACTGGATTTTTTATTTGTGGGAGTGGGATGGGAGAGGTTTGAAAATCTATTCCTGTGTCAACCTCTAACCTGGAGCTGCAACCATTAGTGACTAAAACCTGTCACTCAGGTGTTCTCACTTGAGTTAACGAGCCCAGCTACCTGAAACAACGCACAGTAGAGAACACACAGGAATCAAATGTGTGTGTATATATACTGTATGTGTGTACATATATATATATATATATATATACACACACACATAGTTAGACGCGCTCTTCTTTTCATGGACATTGCCTCTTCTAGGAATCACCTCTACATGATAAAATTGTTCTGTTCTGTTCATTATTATCTGTGTGTGTGTGGGGGGGGGGGGTATATGTGTCCCAGACAATATGGGGCAACATTACCACACACTTTGCACTTTGTTTGAACCTCTTATCTCTACCGACAGTGTACAGTGTACGGCCTGATTATGCTAATGCCCCTGTTGAGCAGGCCAAATTACCAATATATCCCATCAACAGTCATTCTCAGCGCCAACATTTGCCACCATTCATGTGCCTTTTAGTGACCAAACTGCAGTGGAGATTGTCTATTGGTTTTCTATTCTACTATCTTTTGAATGTCTTGCGTGGGCAGTGTGGTGGCTGGAAGATAATGTCCCTCCATTTATTTGAGGGCTTGAAGTAGCAGTCTGTATAATGTAATTTCAGGTTTGGCACTGGAGAACAACCATAGATTATTTGGTTGTTGTATATGCTACAGAATAGCCTGGCTGCCACAGAGTGTTTCTCTTGTGGCTATCTCACTCTGACACTGATGTGTTTTGATGCACGCAGTGTCCAGACAGAGAGGCAGACAATATTACATTGGTTTTCACACTGAAGCTATCGCCAAGTTTAGCCTTCTACTGCTAGACACAGAGCATTACGGCCAGGCTACATCAAACGCAGACCGTAATTCATATTTTTATTGGCTACACCTGCAGCGATATGGTGAGTAATTTCCTGTTTACCGGTAGCTTGGTTTAAAAATAAACATTGACAGTTTATGATCCATTTCTATTGTGGCACCCCGGGGGGAAATAAAGAACTCCGAAGCCAAAAGGAGGTAGGTTTAACTTCTTTATTTGAAATAAGCTCAGGATAGACTATGCCGTTGTCCGTGATCCAATGGGAGTGTCGCTGGTCCGGAATGTCTGAGGAAACAAGGTAACAGAATCAGGTCGGGATTGTCTAATCAGCCTTCACACCAATACACGGTGTTGCTATTCCACGGTCGCTCAGAGAGAGTAACCCACATTACCTCCACACTTGCTCTCTCCCGCATCTTATCCTTCCTTCCTTTTTTGTCTTGTGGTTGACGAGTTAACAAGCTGCACCTGGGGCTCCTCCACTGATTAAGGCACCTAGCCGGTAGATAGCGTCCCTCCCATACCATGCGTCGTAGAGGGCGCTGCCCTGGCCTCTGTGTGTCCTCCAGGACACCACCTATCAGCTCCCGGCCCAGGCCAGGAGCATCAGCCCACAGGCCCTCTACCCGCCTCAACAGGGCATCAGCGTTGCTGTGCAGCCGTTCAGGATGGTGAGACACTGTAAACGAGAAATCTTGGAGTTCCAGGAGCCACCTAGTGACCCTGGCGTTCCTCTCCTTCTCCACCGTAGAATAATTCCTCTCGTGCTGCAGAAGTCGTCGACTGATGTAGGTGACTGGGTGGTCCTCACCGTCGATAAGATGGGACAGCACCGCCCCCAACCCTGACTCAGAGGCATCCGTCTGGAGGATAAAGTGACAGCCAAGCGCCACACCAAGCGCTTTGGTCTTCCTGACCTCTTCCCTTATGGCTTCCCGTTTGGCCTCCGGGAGTCAATAGGGCCTTTGTCTGACGATGCAGCCTGGCTCGGTGATGTTGTCATGCTCCAGGACCTGGGTTCGCCCCGGAAGGTCGAAGAAGACATCAGCATATTCCTGAACCGCCTCCTTTAGACCGTGTTCCTGGGCTGGTAGCAGTTGGGATCCCATAGGGACCTCCAGCGGTATACCAACGGGTGGGGTGGCGTACATCGCCATTGGTTGGGGGTCGGGTCCACGTGTTTGAGCAGGTTCACGTGGTAGATCTGGTCCCCCTTCCTCTTCCCGACCTGCCGCACGCTGTAGTTCACCAGCCCTGTTTTTTCCATTACTTTATAGGGTCCCTGCCATTTGGCCAGAAATGTGCACTCCTTGGTGGGCACCAACACCAACACCTTGTCTCCTGCCTGGAATATCCTGACCTAGGCATTCCGGTTGTAGACATGGACTTGTGCCTCTTGCACTTTTTGCATGTGGGCCCTTACCATGGGCCAGATGTTAGCCATGCAAGCCTTCATCTGGTCCACGTGTTTGATCAGCGTGCAATGGGGGGACGGGCCAAGTCCAGCAGTCCATGGCCGGAATAGATAGCCATGATTCTGGACATGAAGCAAGTGCCCTGATCGGTTAGTATTTCCTCAGCGATGCCTACTCTTGAAAACATCTAGAATACCTCCCGGCTGATGTTCTTCGACATGTCAGTGTGTAGGGGTATAGCCTCTTGGTATCGGGTGGCATAATCCATCGGTACCAGGATGTACTTGTGTCCCCAGGCAGATTTGGGCAGCGGACCCAGGATGTTCATCGCTGTCCGTGAAATCGCCACCTCCATGATAGGAAAGGGGATCAGTGGGCTCTGATACTGGCCCTTATGACAATGTAACTGACAGACAGCACACTGCCTACAGTAGTCCTTCACTGCTTTTTTCATCCCAGGCCAGAAGAACCTCATTAATAGTCACTCATAGGTCGTCTGTGATCCCAAGTGGGTCCCTAGCTCGTGGGTGTGGGCTAGATCCACGACCTTTGAGACATAGACACGTGGAACCAGCAATTGCTGCCAGCTATTATTTCTCCCCTTTCCCTAGTCACCCTGTATAGGAGCCCTGTATTTACAGCAAAGTAAGGAGGATCTGTGGCTCTCACCTCATTCTGGGGTACACCGTCCACCATCTGAATGGGCCAGATTGGGGTCTTGTTGCTGGGCCGCGGCAAACTGTTCGAGTGGGTCCGTTCTCCCTCCGTCGATAAGGGGAACTCTGAAAACACCTCATCCGTGTCTATGTCTGTTATCCTCTGCAGTCGGGCTTCGTTACCCTCCTCAGTGATGTCCGTGGTTACCTCGTAGGGGTCTTCATTGGTTGGGTCAGCCCTCCTCCATACACATGCTGCTTTCACGCAGCATGTGTCTACTGTCTACTGTAGCCAGTTCCATCCATTATTATGGAGGTGTAGTGTTGCAGGGAGCATAGGCTACATGTTTGATATAGACTGGCCATACAGGACCATGGACAGGACAAGATGGAGACGGACAAAAAAGAGTGAGACTGACAAATATGATACATATTATAGATATGATATGAAACATGTGTCAGAAGGGAAGTAGAGAGAGATAGAAGGAGTGAGAAAGGGAGAGAGAGTGACCAAACCAGGCGGAGACATGAAGGCAGCATTGTGAAGCGCTTCAAAAGGAATTTGAAAGTGTGACAATGAAGGAAAGACGATGGAACCCCGAAATGGTGAGCAAGCTGTCTTTGCTCTAATATTCTTCTGACAACATGTGGATGAAAGAAGCAGTCGGCCATCCTAGTGAGACAGACATACCAAAGATGGCCGAGGTAGCGAAGAGACAAGGTCTCACTCCAAATTAGGAATGGGCACCGGTACTCGAGAACTCTAGTGCTCGTCTATAACAGCGATGCTCCATCATACGTTTCATTATCAACGACTACAACACAAAATTTAATGCGAGAATACATTTAATTAATCATTCAATTTAATTAAATTGGCTTTGTAACCAGATGTAACATTCTACTGCAATAGTCTTGTAGGCAAGTACCAACAACATTGCCATAGTTTTAATTGATGCAGTCTTAGTCTGACCAAACAGAAAGCCGATTGGTTCCGATCTGCCATTTTGTCTGTCAAACAATACTTTTCACCTGTCATCCCATCAACATCTCAGTTAAACTTTCTGCATCTTTTTTTTAATTTTCTCTCTTCCCTATATTTATTTCACTTTCTGTATGTCTGGCGATTCTGGGTGGAATTAACTTGAGTGTGGGGCCGCTCCTGGACTTTATAAGTAAAAAGTGTCATGATAAACGGCCTCTTTGCATTTGAGCCTGACTGCCTTAAATTTGAGGATTTATGTTACAATTTTTTTGCTGTTGTCGAAAATTCTTTACAGTGTTTGCGTTGTTATATACATTAGGCATTTTCTTTTAATTCCTTCTTCAAAAAGTTAATCTTGTCATAGCCTACACATCAGAGCTAGCTAGCATTTGGCCGCAATCAACATTGGTGCCAAACTGAAGGGAGGAATCCGTCAGTGTTCTGTTCCAGGGTGTGCTAAAACACCAGGTATGATGACATTATTTAGTATTCCATAGAATGAAAAGTTTCTGTTTATAGCATTGCAATAGTTCAGGTATGCTAATTCTGAATGTTATTTGGCTCAACCGTTTCTTCATGTGCTTCTGTCTACTCTGGTTCATACATATAACGTTTTACTGAACCAGTCGCACCTGCTGAAAGACGTGCCATTATAGCTAACTAGATGAATGAGTAACACCACTTAAGAATGTTGCGCAATAGCCCAGAGTTGAAAGGGGGAGGGGATATTGGGGGAAATTACGCAAACGCCCATTCAGCCTTGAGCCCTTTGAATGTAGCCTTTTTTGTCATACTGTATTTATTTATTTATTTATTATTATGATTGATTTGGTTGAAGTTTATTAAATATATCCCTCTGCAATATATTTCTGCATTTTATAACCACTTTCCTATCTCTTTAAAATACGATGGCATATTTATAGAGCTATACTGCACTGTAACTATATGGTACCCTAGAATTTTTGTAGATGCTTAGTGGATGTTATGAGAGATCTCATTTAGAGATCAATACGGTCTGTTTACCTAGCCAATCAGTTATATATCATCATTAGCATGCACTTCCTGGGCCTAGAATACAAATACTCGAGTCCTCGGTTGTTTTCTGTGTCGGGTACTCGAGCAGTCAAAATCACCAAAATGCACATCACTACTGCACATACGACATTCCTTGGTGCCACTTTCTCACAACTCATTTCATTGTTGTAGAAATCAATGGGCCAAATACAAGTTACACCAGGTCCGTCCGTGTGTGTGTGTGTGTGTGTGTGTGAAAATACACAAATAAAGCAGGTTGAGAGAGAATGAGCGAGAGAGCTAGAAAGAAAGGAGCACTTTATCCTAATGTGCCTTGGCCGCTGAATACATTTCACGCATCTCTTTGATTCACATTAGGTCTGAATTTTCATCAGTGTAATGTTTCCTTTATAAAATGTTCTCTCCAACACCAATGCCCCCTTCTCTCGCTCTCACACCGGCTCACCAGAATGGCTTCTACTCTACCATTGGCTAGCATTGATCGTCAAACCGATCAGGGCCAGCTGTTTGCATGTCCCCGTGGATGTTGCATCATGAATTCAGAATATGTGCAACCAATATCTGTGAAAATATAATTCTCACCAAATCCCTTACAAAGCTTTAAAGTCCTTTTTTATAACCCGGTTCCTCTAATTATCATGTTTACATGACGTGATCATGGGAATAGTGATGTTGAAAATTCCCTTCATTACACATTTGGACGCAGTACTGTGAGTTCTGCTTAGATACAAGTGACATGTGTTCCATTATGAATGGACCAGTGGTGCACTGCAGTATGAAAGACATGCAGGCTTATATTTGCTGACATGTTTGTGGTAGAGCTTTCCCTGGTGTTTGCTAGTTGCTTGGCACTGGAGTCTTGGGATAAGGGATTGGTAGTGAGATGAGTAGAATGTTTTATGCCAGGCAGTGTGACGGAGCTTTGTCCACTGGGATTTGAACCCTGCTCCCATGGATTACAGAGAGAACGCTTTAGCGAGGGAGGCTAAAGCCCAAGGGCTCTAGTGTGTGTCACTAGAGCGTTGTTGAGGTGTCGGAGTGTGAGGTTTACATAACTCACTGCACAGCGCTACCGGCTGGCCACCACAATGTGTGTTTTGTTCATAACATCACACACAGTATATACAATGCTGTAATCAATTAAATGTTGGGTCCTTTATTGTGTCCTGTTGTGTATTCCTAGCTAAACCACTGGCCATTTATATCTAGATTTGACCTTGTTTCAGCTAAAATATTTTATACTTTACTTTTAAAATATATTTTAAAACTGGTATGAAATACCAAATATGTAATGCAATATTACTATATTATAGCACATTCAGCATATAAAATGGTAACCATATTAGTCCTAAATGAACTTATTATTTTTTTCAGCCTGACAAGCAAAAGTCAGCAGAATGTACTGTATATAATAAATTAAGACTGTATGCACTGTGCAAACACCATGTCACAATCCACGTCACACACTTCCATCTTAGTTTCTCTATATGTAATCTGTCTATCCACGGAGGGGGGAGCAAAATGTTTGCACACCCGGCCAAAGAGTGGCCTCCTTCCCCGCATGTGGGGGATGTCGTTGCTAGGGGGCCATTAATTTCCAAGCTATGCTTAACGCACTCTGCATGCCGCGGGGAAGACGACGCATGTATATTTATGAGATTTGGTGATTCAGTGAGGAGGCAACCAAGGCAGAGATAGAGGGAGGGGGAATAAACAGAGCAGGGAACAGTAAGAGTGAGACAGAGTTGGGAGAGAAATAGAGGTTAAGACTCCAACAGCATGATATCGAAAACAGATCCAGGCGCCTCTGTGATCTAAAGAATGTGGCCAAAAGCAGCTTATGTAGACTACAATCCAATAATAATCAACACACTCCCTTACTGTTGCACAGCAGGGGCCTGAATTTAATCAATTCCCACATAGAGGGTCCCAAAAGGTTAAGGGATTGTTGTGGAAGTGCATTGCCCACCAAGAGAGCCCTGTTTTGATAGAGCAGGCACTTGCAACAACTAACTTTCTCACTCTCTTGTTTTTCCTCGTTTTGAGTGTTTTGTGAAAGGCTCTTCCTCTGGCTGTTGATGTATGCTTGAGGTTTTCTCGGTTTGAACCCAATGTTGACCGTAAACAAACACACAGCCATCTGCAGCATTTCTACGTCTCTGGTACTGATAGTGGTCTCATTATTACAGTGTGTGACGTGCCTGCAGATCCTTCCGGCTCTTATTCTCCCTGTGTGTTGTGTTTGTGCTCTGGCTCTCATTAACCAACCACTGTAGGCATTATTGTTCCCCGCTACCCAGGGAATATTCAACGTGTTCTTCATGCTTCCTGTCACATCCTGTTGACCCCCCTGTCTCGGAGCCCTCTTCTCTGGCCCACGGAGCGGGATTTTCCGCTCAGTAAACATGTGCATTAGAAAGGCAAAGTGCTCCAAATGCAGCCCAAATAGTTCGAGACAGGGATCAAGTGAACCCCAAAGACACCCTTTGTTTATTCCACGTTGTCCTGTTTTTCTACTTTCCACCACAAATGTTGTAATTTGTTTCAAAGAGCTGTCTGTGCCTGACCACTATTCTTTACTACTTATATTTCTTTAGATATTCACATGTAATTTTGCTTGTCTTATAATTTTATGAGTTAGCTGTTCTTAAATGATATGGGTGTGTTGCTGTCTCTAGGCTTGACAGTGGTAAGAATATATCAAGGAACAAAGCTTGTAAGAGCTCGTCACTGGTCATTATGAGCGCACTCAATGTGTTGCTCATGTACAGTAGCAGCCGTCCGACTGTGCCGCTGTAAATACGGCCCAGTGAGCGTGGCGAAAACAAACACAGCTGCCTGCCTTAGCCTGAGCTGTCCTGCAGGAAGGCTTGCTCTCCGACTCCCATCGCATACATACTGTTACATACTGTTTACGTGTTCACGCTGTAGAGTCTGTAGGCGGTAATGCGAAGGAAGAATATACGAGCAGGCCATTCAGGTACAAAGGAATGGCATGTACACAGAGCAGGCTTATTGGTAGGGGAAGGAGGCGCTTGAATTTCAGCCTGTCAAGCTATACAACTATCGTGACAATGGCAGTGAATCCAAAAATGAATCCACAGCAACAGAAAAGACATACAGAACGGCATATTTGTATACTCCTCACTTCCAATCCGTCCATCAAGCAGAGACAGGTAGGACCGAGCCAGCTTTCCTCTTCCAATGAAGCCCTCCACAGTGTCATCTGGTGAACACCAACACACACACACACACACACGCAACGCATATAAAATGTGTATGTACCACACAGGTACAGGTGGTGCATGCACCTCTGGCATGGATTTTATATGGAAGATGTGTGTGTGTGTGTGTATGTGGGTGGGTGTGGGTAAAACCCTATTGTTTCTCCTCTGTGCTGTTTTTAATTCAAATATTTGTTTACCTTTTTAATAACAAAGCATCCTAATTATAAAATGTTGCATTATATTGTCCCCCCTGCATGGTTTTAGTACCAGTTAGCAGCTTTATGGTAATTACTCCTCGTGCAGAAATTGAAATTAGCCCTTAAAAAAAAAATGCTTAAAGATATAAAAATAAAAACAGACAGTTTACATAATGAGACAGTGAGACATAACTTTGTATTAAAGCCGCCAAGCGTCACATAACCCCCATGATCCTTCAGTCACGGTACCACAGCAGCGGG
>JAODTR010053699.1:0-17764 GCA_025399935.1 Amblyopsis rosae
TACCTGAGCCACTTGTGTGGGTTGTAGACTCCGTCTCATGCTACCACTAGAGTGAAAGCACCGCCAGCATTCAAAAGAGACCAAAACATCAGCCAAGAAGCATAGGAACTGAGAAGTGGTCTGTGGTCACCACCTGCAGAACCACTCCTTTACTGGGGGTGTCTTGCTAATTGCCTATAATTTCCACCTGTTGTCTGTTCCATTTGCAGAACAGCATGTGAAATTGATTGTCAATCAGTGTTGCTTCCTGAGTGGACAGTGTGACTTCACAGAAGTGTGATTGATTTGGAGTTACATTGTGTTGTTTAAGTGTTCCTTTTATTTTTTTTAGCAGTGTACATTGGCAAATAGTTTTTTTGGACAACATACTGTAGGTATATTTGGCTGCAGTACCAACATTGACCACTATTCCAATAAGGGAGCAATTCTCATCCCAACGCCCCTCGTGCCCCAATGCCTCCAGAGGGGTGGTAGACCTACTGCCCACACTGAGAACCTTTAGTACAGATGTTGTTGCTGGTTTAAATTGAGTCTAAGGATACACCTTACTGTATCTGAACTGAAGTTGGGTAAACTGGTAGTAGTAGTAGTACAGCCTAAATTTATATATATATATATATATATATATATATTGTGGTGACTTATAAACAAGGCGTTCTTTGTTACTTCTCTTGACTTTATTCAACGTGCATGCTACATCTCTTATATCTCTCTAGTTAACAGAACACCCCAGAGAGCCCACACTTCCGGTTCGCGCCTCCTTTGTATGAACTTTCCCCTGGTCTCACTATCAAATAATAAATTACTATGTCAGAACAACAATACATGACATCTCCCCCATTTGTTTTATGTCAATAACAGTAACGCTACACTGTAACATTTCCTATTTCCCATGTAGATTTAAACAAACAACACATGTGAAAGAACTTGTCAAAAGGATTATATTGGATATCATTAGATCGCCTATCTATATCCTATCTATATCCACCTATATCCTTTCGTAGAACTGGTTTCACTTGAAATCAACTATTACAAAATAGTTGTGGAACAACTTTTTTTACAGTTTTCTCATATTTTCTATCATTTCCCACACCCTTCCCTCAGCAGTCAATGATGAGTCCTGTTTACAAGTCAAGCCTGTTGACAGGTCTGCTCACCCGATCTAGTCACAGTCTGTTCAGGTACAGCGGGAGTAGGTACACCCTGTTCCGTATGGACAGCGTCCGGTGTTATTTCAGTAGACCGTGACTTCTCTGGAGTAGATTGAGGAATAGATCCTGCCAGGAGGAGGTGGCAACGGTTCCACCTCAGTACTGAACCACCCTGTGTGGTGATGGTATAGGACCGTGGTGTGGCGCTCTGTCCTGAGACTACTGCAGCCATGGACCAAGACTTCTCATTGTCCAGCTTGATTAGGACAGTATCTCCTGGGTGTAGGACAGGTAAAGGCCTGGCCCCATGTCTGCGGTTGAAGTAGTGGGCCTGTTTACCTTTCTGTCTTCTGTCCTTCTCCCTCACATCCCTTCTGTTGGGCCATTTGGGTAGGAGATTTTTCTCCAGCACGGGGAGCGTTGTTCTGATCTTCCTCCCCATTAGAAGCTCAGCTGGGCTGACTCCTGTGGTGGAACATGGCGTAGACCTATAAGTCATTAGAGCCAAAAGAGGATCATCCTGTTTCAGGATTCTCTTTGCTATCTGCACTGCCCGCTCAGCATGCCCATTTCCTTGAGGATGGTGAGGACTTGATGTGATATGTTTGAAGTCCAGTCGTCTAGCCAGTTCCTGGAACTCCGCACTGGAAAACTGGGGACCGTTGTCACTCATCACCTCATCCGCAATCCCGAACCTAGCAAAGACAGCTCTCAGTCCCTGAATGACTTGTGTTGCGGTGGTGGAGGGCAGGTGCAGTATTTCAATGAATCTGGAATAATAATCTGATATTACCAGATAATTGTTGTGGTTGTGCTCACAGAGGTCCAATGCAATCCTCTTTCAGGGACGGTCAGGGAGAGGATTAGAGAGGAGAGGTTCTTTCTGTTGCATTTTCTTTAGTTCACGACACGCCTGACAAGACAAGACAATGTTCTTTATCTCGGACGAGAGGCCAGGCCACCATACCGAGGAGTTAGCCCGTTCTCTACATTTAACCAGGCCTTGGTGTCCGTCATGAATTCTCTGTAGTAACTAGCCTCTCACTTGCCTCGGCACCACAATCCTGGTTCCTCTTAAGACTAGGCCATTGTGCTCAGAAAGCTCTGATTTCACTTTGATGAATTCTTGGGCCTCCTTAGGCACTCTGTGTATGTGTTCTGGCCAACCAGTCTTTGTGCGCTTGTTGACTGCTTGCAATTTATTGTCAGTAGTCGTTGCCATTTTGATGCTCTCCAATTTGCTTGGTGAAGCAGGGATCCCGTCCACTACCCTGGCGACGTAGCAGGCCACATCGCTGTGTGTATAGTGTCTCTTCGGTTGTGCATGTCAGGGGACTGCGCGACAGTGTATCTGCAACAACCAATGTCTTCCCTGGTGCATATTCTGCCATTGGGTTAAATCTCATGAGTCTCATGAGAAGACGTTGACACCTTACGGGGACATTATCGAGGCTGCGGCTGTTTATGAGGGGTACCAGCGGCTTGTGGTCTGTAACTAACTTGACCCGTGGAGGTACCGGTCAAACTTCTCACATGCCCAGACGCCAGCCAAACACTCCTTTTCTATTTGGGCGTAGTGTGTTTCTGCGTCTGTCTGGCATATAGAGCAGTGGGCCACTGGTTTACACTGCTCACCATGAAGCTGCAGGAGCACGCCCCCTATTCCATAACTGCTAGCATCAGCAGATACTGCAGTGGGTTTGTTGACATCGTTGTACGCAAGGACGGGTGCGGTGGTCAGCAGCTCTTTGATGCTTTCAAAAGCTGTTTGTTGAGAGTGACCCCAGGTCCAGGCATTCTTAGTCTTCAGTAACTAATACAGTGGTTGTCCTACTGCTGAGAGATTGGGAATGTACCTCCCCAGGTAATTCACCATCCCCAGCACTCTCTTCAGCTCCTGGGTGTTTGTTGGTGGTGGCAGCTGTTGTATGGCCTCCACTTTCCCTGTGTCGTCGATGAGGTGGCCCAGAAACCTCAGTTGTCTCTGTCTCATTAAACATTTCTCCTGGTTGAGCTTTAGGCCTGCTGACTTGATGCGATGCATGACTTTCTCCAAGTGGCTGTCGTGCTTTTGCATTGTATTTCCATAGACGAGGATGTCGTCCATGAAGACTTCAACACCATCTAGCCCCTGTAGAGTCTCCATCATTTTCCTCTGGAAGATCTCAGGTGCGCTTGTGATGCCAAATGGCAGTCGTTTGAAGTTGTACCTGCCAAATGGGGTTATGAAAGTGGTTAGCTTGCAGCTGTCTGGGTGCAGGGGTATCTGGAAAAACCCACTGGCAGCGTCCAAGGAGGAGAAGACAGCTGCTCCACTTAACTTAGCAGTTATCTCGTCAGCAGTGGGCAGTATGTACCTTTCTCGTTCCACTGCCTCGTTTAACCTCTTTAGATCCACACAGATACGGGCTTTACCTGTGTGCTTCTTTAGGACTGGGACCATAGGTGTACACCACTCTGTTGGCTGAGTCACCTTTTCAATGACACAGTTGCCTTCCATCCTTTGTAGCTCCTCCTTGACTTTCTGTAGCATGGGGAGCGGAACGCGGCGTGCTGTGTGTACCGCATAAGGCTGAGCATTCTCTTTGAGTTTTATCCGAACAGGTGCAGTCTTTAATGTTGCATGCTCACCATATGTCTGCTGGGGGCAATTGTTTTGGATAGCTTCATCCACTCTCCTCAAAATATTAATTCTCACTGACATTGACCTGCTCAGAAGGTTGTTGACAGTGCGGCCCCTGATGACATACGCTGTTATTGGGTAAGATTTTCTTTTGTATGTCACCCTAGCCTCTACCTTGCCTAAGCACTTCAATTCACCCCCAGGACTGTCCAATGGAATGTCTGCAGACTCCAGTGCTCTTTTTTTTGTAAGGGTGGGGTTGGTCTCCTCACAGATGGTGTTAACATCTGCTCCCGTATCAATTTTAAAGTCTACAGGTGTAGAGTCTAAGTGTAGCTGTACAGTCCACTGCTCAGCGGTTTCATTCACTTTGCTCACAGCCCCCAAGAAGTATGATGGCTGCGCTATGACCTCACTCACAGCTTTCTTGTTGCTGCACACTCTGGCCCAGTGTCCATTTTTGTGACACATATTGCAGGTAGAGCTCCTAACTAGACAATTTTCATTTTTGTTATGTTAATCAGATGATAGAAATATATGGGAAATTAAAACCGTATCCTTTTTGTTGCTATGTCAGAACGTCAGCACCATGCGTATAGCGCCATGCTAATCTTATGGAGGAAGTGCATATTCCAGTAGCAGTTTAGTTATCAGTACATGTATTTTATGGATGGTTATATCCCCTTTTACCCTTGTATTAGATTATGCTTGTTCGGTGGGATTGATACACAGACAACAAATTGTCTCTGTGATCACTGTTCCAAACAGGCCTGCCACAGGTCTTTTTCACAATTTTCTGTAGCAGTTTAGCAGTGCAGAGTATTGCAGTTTAAAGCTAGCTAAAAGCTACTTTGAATATATGAGTTTTTAAGTTTTTTTTTTTTTAAAGATATTTACTGAGCCGGATTTCCTGACAGCTATAGGTAGTGAGTTCCATAGCTTGGGGGCATAGTTAACAAAGGCTGCATCGCCAATTTTCGTATTGCTCTTACTAGAAATTTTCAGTAAACCACCGTCAGATGACCTTAGTGTTCTGGGGGCTATGTAGTTGACCATTGCTTGAGCGATATAGTTTGGTCCTAGCGCATGTAGCACCTTATATGTAAGGAGAAGGACCTTAAAATCAATTCTGCATGCTACTGGTAGCCAAGACTGCAGTTTTCAGAAGCTGGTCAATAGTGGAGAAAAGTACTCTAGGGTCCAGCATTCTCTGATATAGTTGTGAAATAATCCCGTTTTGACAGGTGGATTGTGTTGTTATAGGCATTAATGGATTCTTTGTAAATATCACAGTGAACTGTAAGTACAGTGTTCTGCCATTTTATTTCTGCTGATCAACATAAGCTTTTCAAGACCTTAACATTAGCTTTATTTAACCATTGTGATACTTTGCCAGTTGCTCTTTTTTTGGTCTTTAGTGGAGCGCAATATTTAATGCATATGACATGCCATCATTCAAAATAATTAACCATGTCATTTAGTAAACAGTCATAGCAATCAATAGATTTGATGATATCGTAGATATTGTATCTGATGGTGTGCAGCCACATACACATCAGCCAAGGATGCCGCTTCCTTGGCAGTCTTTGGGTTATGCTCCTTGATCCAGACCTGGAGCTCAGCAGACAGCATTCTTAAATAGTGTACAGTCTCAACAACCACTTAATTGGTTTTACCTTTGGGCTGAACCCAGTTCTCATAAAGTTCATTAAGTCTTACATATAGCTCTTTTGGGGTTTCACATTGAGTGATCGAAACCTCTGGCGATATGTTTCAGAGTTGTCATATCCAGGATTTCAGCTTTAACTTGGTTCTAATCAATATATATTGAATTATAGATATTGAATTTCCGAAGTTTCTTGACTGATATAACAGCTGTAAATGCAAATAGGTCGTATTGACCTTGGTTGGACAATTCACAGCTGATTATTAGGGCAACTAAGGACAACACAAACTATACCAAAATGATTCCAAAGGCATTGATAATATTTTTGGGCTGTGGCTGTTTTCATGTTAGTATGGTATTGGTCAGCCAGTTTTGACCAATAACACATGAAGATTACAATAAAATATCGTAGTGCTGTTGTCCAGCTCTCAGAGCACAGTTTGGTTGAATTTTATACATTCTTGCCTTGATGTTAGAACTAAGTAAGTTTAGTAGTTGGCTTTAAAATATACTGTATTATAGCCGATGACTGTAGTTAGATTGTGTGGACTGATGGAAATGTTTGTGATTGGTCAAGCAGAGACTCTGATGTGGAGAACGGGGTGGACACTGGACATCACAACATTTGGGTGTAATCATATCTATTATATCCTGTAATTTAATAAAGTAAATAATAAAGAAAATAATGTATTGTATCTAAAATCAATTATAAAATGAGAAAAAAGTAACATTATTAATGGTATGACCCCTTTATTCAAGTACTGTAAATGTTTATGTTTCAGAACATTAAAAAATATAAAGCTTCTTGTTTCATTTCTGTTCTCAAATAAATATTGATTGTTTGGTGTTTGTCTTTGTTCCTTGTGCTGATTCCTTGTATCCTTCTCTCCATCTGCATTCCTCAAGCCAATCCCGGCCCAAGTGTATTAGATGACCAGAAGTCCACAGAAACCTCCCTACCTCCTGATTAGCCAGTAATCACAGAGCCTATACACCATAGTGTTTCTGCTAAACCAGTGTATGCTGGATCGGAGATGAAAGATGATTCTGGTAGAGCTGAACCATGGAAGGGCATGCATGATATATAAGAAAATGCCCAGTTATGGAATATTTTACTTGTGAAAAAAGAGGGACAAAATGTAATAAGAGAACTAATGTTAGCTGCAGATATTTTCTTGCCATTCTTGGGATGTTTCGTTACACCTCTGCTTGTTTTTCATAACGCAGTCTCAACACTCTTTCTGCTTCTGTGGTGGAAATCACACAATGGCCGACACTGATTGCTTTATTTTCTCAGCGTGTACCCCCAGCTTGTGCTTGTTGTTGCAGGGGGGCATGCTGGAAACGACGCTGTGCCTGCACAATCCCTTGCTCTCTACACATGGCAGTGTGTGTGTGTGCGTGCGTGTTTGTGTGTGCGTGTGCGTGTGCGTGTGTGTGTGTTATGGCGCTCTTGTTCAGGTGTGTATGAATCCTTCAGTTATGTGGGCTACTCTGTAGGCCTACATGTTCCCTGTGATATATGCAGTGGCTGTGATGGATGCTGGAACACCCGGTTCTTTAATCACACAAAGGTCTACCATCCCTGAACAGTAATATAATACTGTACAGTGTGTGTTGGGCTACATGTGAGTGTGTGGTCTCTCTCTATCTCACACACACACATGCACACACATACACACACACACGCACACCACAGTGCGATCCAGAGACGTGACTGTTAGTGGGTTCATTTCAGAAGGCCACCTACACACCTGGCCAGAGGAATGTTAGTGCAGACTTCAATCAGAGCATGTGGGGGGTACAACCAATGGTTTTACTCAGTGGTGCTGCCAGGGGAAGTGGCTACTGGCTAGTGGTGTGGAAACCTCCAGAAGTCAGGGAATAGTGAATGATACGCATGGTAGAGAAGTTGTAAGAACAGTTACACCGTATTATTATATGGAGGTAATTGTTTTCGTTGAGTCATGCACACCAGTTCTGAATGAAATGCTTTAAATGTAAATTATAGTATTTCACATAAGCAATGCGCACGTTCTAATGTCAGTTAGAACAGGAGATGTTATGGCGATATTTCGATGGAATCATAGCTCAATGGTAGGGTCTTAAGAGTGTTATATAATGTCAGTAGTTCCCACGTCGCCTTGTTGATGTAGAGGTCCCTCAAATCTGTGCGCTCCGCACCGTTTACATTATTCATGCGGAGGAGGGTCTGACGTTTCGCGTGCATAAAATGAGAAGTTCGCTTAAAACAAACTACAGATGGAGACGGCTAGCCCACTCGTTGTGTCACAAAGAGTCCCTGTAAGCCTACGTGACAACGCGCGTACTGTCCCTTTGTGACAAGCTTAACGGCAGAATGCCCAGTCTCTGCGTGCTTTGTCTCACTGCTGTAGTGGCTGTATTCAGCCGAATCGCTGAGACCGTGAGTCCGGTGGTCCGATGCGAGCCGTGTGACGCTGGGGCGCTTCTGCATTGCAAGCCGCTGCCAAAAGGCTGCGCCGAGAAGGTGCGAGAGCCCGGCTGTGGCTGTTGCATGACGTGCGCTCTTGCCGACGGCCAGGCGTGTGGGGTATACACCGGCCGCTGCGGCTCGGGCTTGACCTGCCAACACCGACCGGGGGAAAGCCGACCCCTGCAAGCCCTACTGGAGGGACGCGGGTTTTGCTCCACCGCTGCCTCGAAAAAATTGACCAGCATTCTGATACATGCGCGAAAACAAGGTAGGCACGTGGATTGTCAACGTAAACTGCAGGATATTTATGTTACTCCCATATGTTTTTCTAACGCAGGTCTGTCATTTAATGCTGAACTGCTTGCAAACGGTATCCCTACTTGGCAATGGTTCTGTGTGGCCGCGTTGCTGTCTCCTTGACTTTAATGACGTGGTGCCTTAACCAATTGTTTTCATACCACCTACGATTCTGTTTCTGGACAGTTTGCAAATGTAGCCTGCTGCTTCTAAAACATTAGATATGGTTTGAATTACGTCTATAATATGCTAACGATTAGTCTACGATTGAATAGAATATTGGAATCAGGCGGTAGTCAACTATTGCGCAGTTATTAACACTTGCCATAGAAACATGCCATTAGTCTGCTAGTTACGCATTTAGGGTCAGTGCGTGGTTACGTTAAGAAGAACGTTAATCAAGAAGAGTCTTTATTGAATGGATATGATAGCATGCCCCAGGCACACCTTTTACTCCTCTCACCCAGCGATATTTGCGCACTGACCTAAAACGTTGTCAACATGTTCCAGGCCAGTTTCATGTGGTTTGCAAATGCATGTTTGGTATAGCATGGGTGTTAGTCAGAGTAACAAATTGTTATAGTTCACTGAACGTAATCAGCGAAGACATTTCTAGCGATGCCACCAAGTTAGGGTTAGTGTTTAGCGCGCGTACGTCACTGGATGACGCGCTTTAATGTAGTATGAAGATAATATTCCCGTTTTGAATCTATAGGCTGACGAGAAAATATAACATGGACCTCTCACTCTCTCCCTCTCCCTCTGTCTCTCTCTAGACCTGGCTCCCTAAACCAAATAGTTAGGAATTGGAATACTATATATATATTTAGGTGATGTCATTCTGTATGTCCACACTTTCCTTCCTTTCCTTCCCATCTGTCATATAGACATGCACACAGCAGTAAGTGCCTAGAGTAGCCTACATGGGACAAAATAGGTTGGGATGTAACAGTGAAGGGACATGGTACCCTTTCATGAAAATGGGCTAAGGTGTCTGTGCGTGCGTGTGTGATAGTCTGTTGACCACTGTCACACACTGTTATTGCTACTTAGTGTAGTCTGGCATAGATAATAAGACATTTTAACATTATAATTTTAACTGCTGTAGGATATTTTTAGAGTTGCAACAAGACATTGTTAAAAAGAAGTACAATCTTGATAATCAGTGACTGGTGGCTCCTTACCCCAAACCACCAGCACTGCTGCTGTAGGCCATCTTTGTCTAAATCATTATCCTTTCCTCTTTGTATATCCGTCTCTCTTGGAACATGCTGTGCTGTCTTTACTTGGCTGCTCTTGCTGTATTTAATTGGCTATGCACACTTTGTTATGTCCTTGTTGTCAGTGTCAGAATAAGGTACAGCTACCATCTGGTGAGATATTCATCTAAAATTTGAGATATATTGTGTAGTTCATGTAGCTGCTCTTCACTATTTGTGTTCCCATTGTTCAAAGTGTGTAAGTGCGACATGAGGACCCACTAAACAACATTTTCTCAACCAATATCAATACTTTTGCTCTGCTTCTCACCACAGTGTGTGCTATTTATTTACCCAAACATTATTACGCAAGGAAATTGTGCAATATGCTTATTGAACAACTTTAAATCTAACGGAAGTTTATATGCAGGGCTCAATATTTTTTTCTTTTCTAGTTTGTTTTGGGGAATTTGGGAATTTGTCGTACAGACAGTGCAGACAATTTCCGAGTGTTGACTGGCAGGCTCTTTCTGTTTTCCCTCTTGTTTTTGTTGTTAAGATGTTGATGGTGTGTTGTTTTTTCTGTTCTGGTGAACCTGTGGAGGCCAACCTTGTCACTAATTTATTAGGCGGTCTCTCAGTCTTCCTAGCCACATGAGCTACTGGTTCCAAAAATCTGCTTTGAGTTAATGGTTTAAAAGGCTGTGTGTCTGTCTGTCTGTCTGTCTGTCTGTCTGTCTGTCTGTGTGTGTGCCACTTGTGTGTGTGTGCGTGTGCGCGTGTGTGTGTGTGTGTGTGTGTGTGTGTGTTTATGCATGTGTGGGGTTCTGTGTGTGTTTATGTGCACATTGACATGTTTGTGCTTGTATGTGGTTTGAACTGAACTGTGTGCATGCACGCATGTTGGTGTTTGCGTATTTGTGTGTATATGCAGCACACACTATTGCAGTATCTATTTTTACGTACTGAGCTCTGTTGCGCAAAGCATTAATGTGGCAGTTATTTCATATCCTATTAGAGGGTAATTAAGCACTTTTACTACACTCGTCTGTGTCAGCATGTCATATGCCACTTGTCTAGCAATTCCTCACCTTACTCTTTCACCAACAAAATGAGCCTGAAATACTGTAGGAATAAATATTAAGACTGGCACTTCCATTGTCTTCTAATTATTGGGTTATTCTTTAGTAGAATAATTTCTTCTTGCTTTATCTTTCTTTCTTTGTCTACCTTGTCCCATGGAGGTTTCTGCGAGGGAAAAACAATGTCCTTGTTAATTACTTAGGTTCATTGCATGTCAACAAACAGGCATTCTGTTGGACAGAACTGGAATTTAATGTATTAACAGTAAGAGAAGCTGATTTGACAGTTTAAGCATCTGGAAAAACAATACTGAACATGCAATCAAATGTGCATACATTACAGTACAATTATAACCCTATTATGAATGTTGAAACATGACTGCTTTTCCTCCAACAGCCAATGTCGAGGGTCAGGGAGCCGAGGGTCTTGCCAATACTACCACGGTGATACCGGTGTTGCCAGGATTGGTGGAAGCGGAGGGTGGGCGTGGCAGGGTGTTTCTAGACGCTAGGCTGCACCCCAAACTGATGAAGAAAAGCCAGAGCAAGAAGAGCCATAGTTACAAAATGGAGTCTGGAGGAGCAAACACGGACATGCACAACTTGTCTCTGGAAAGCAAGAGGGAGGTGGAGTATGTAAGTCACACCTTCTGTATGACTTATTAAAGGACACTGGTGTCTAGTATAGCCACTATGTGTCAGCATTCTTCATTGTAGGGGTCAGGTCAGCCCACCTTTATACGTTTGCACTTTCATGTGTCTATACAATGAAAAGCTGCTTCCTCCCAGCTGAGATATGTACTGGTAATGTGTCTGTTTACGTTACATATGAAAAGCCCCTGCCTGTGTTACTGTACTTTATATGATGTCTGCTGTGAGCTGTGAACCACTCAGATGCTTCTGTAAGTCACGTCTGCACTGTTCATTGCATGCGACACTGTTGCTGCAGGGCTGTATGTGCGTGTCCTAGCGCTGTCTCGCCCTGAGGGGGCGCTGTGTGTGTTCTCAGGGGCCATGTCGCCGAGAGATGGAGAGCATCCTGACCACGCTGAAGATCATCAACGTGCTCAACCCCAGGGGCGTCCGCATACCCAACTGTGACAAGAAGGGCTTCTATAAGAAGAAGCAGGTAGACACACACATGCACATAGGCCGTGCCCAAACACGTCCATGGAATCCCCACCTGTCCCAACCTCAGCCCCACCAAGCCCCTGCCGTCGCTGCGGTTGCCACGACACTACATTATCAGGATGGCTAATAACCGTGTATTACCCGTGGTAAATGCACTGCAGCTGTCTGACTCACAGCAGACAGAAAGTGAAGGAGGTCAGGCGTGGGTGTGGGTCCATGTGGGGGGTAGGGAGTGTGTGTGGTGTGCACCATGTGGTGACAGGGGAGGAGAGCATGGCACCCGTGTTGGCAAGGGCAAGGCTGTGCCCGCCAGCTTAACAAAACAAGCTTAGTTTATTCCTCTCCTGTGGCTCAGACCTTAGGCCACCCATAGGCCGCCCATCGGCACACCGGATGGAAGCCCTCTGCATCCAGCAGGCTGTACTTTGTCCCTGGCCAGACACACCACACTAAACAGCTGCTGACCGGGACCATAGAGGAGTCACACAAGGTGGCGGGGCGGGGCGGGGCGGGGTGGTGAGAGGTCAAAGAAATACCCCACATTTCCTCTTCCTGTAACGGTGAGCCTTATCACGTAGATCCCTGCGAGCTAGAAAGCATTCTGGGAAATTAATGAGTCACAATGTAACCCTCACTTACGCCGTGAGTCATAGACCAGCCCAACCCAAACCATAACACATGCACGCACACACGCACGCCCTCACACACAGAGGTAAATCTTCCACCGTCAACCTCCATGTTCGTATGCTGCCATTTTCTTCCGGCTCTTTTCTTGAATTGGATTAACCAATTTCATTGACAGGACTGTGTGTGCGTGCGCGCGCGTGTTAGCGATAAGGACCTTGTGTACAACTAGGGTGTCCATACAGTGAATGGATGAAGGGAATCTGGTATGCAGTCATGCTTCCGCCATACACACGCCCACACACACATGCGTGCGTGCGTGCGTGCGTGCGTGCGTGCGTGCGTGTGTGAGTGTGTGTGTGTATGTGCGGGCGTATGTATGGGAATACAAGTCCATGCATGTGCTTAGCTTACCTTGAGAGAGTACTACAGTGAATAGCAAATTTTAGCCATGGGCTATATAATTCATTGGCTCTGTATCTCAGCGCAAGCCAAGCCTGCCTGACACTGTCTCACTCCTCCCCCCCTCCACACACACACACACACACACCCTTGTTTGCCTTACAGTTAATCACTCACAGTTCAATCTGTGTCCTCCTGTCTTCCTGTCTTGTGCTCCAGTCACAGCTATACATGGGAGGATATACAGTATAAACTAGGGCTGTCATTTCACGCTTTGTGATTAATTCATGTAATTAATCGCATTTATCAATATTTGCCTTTTGCTCCCGTACATATCGCTACATCGAGCCAATAACAGTTCAGTAGGTTACAGGCTACTGCACTGACTTTATAACTCAACTGTATAACTCTACAGAGTGTATACACTTGTAAAATGTTCTGAATTTTACACTGAATACTGGTATAAAGAGCTACAGGAATTATTATAATATGGTAAGGCCACATCGTTTGTGGTATAATTTAGCCTATAGGCCTAAGATACTTGTCTCTGCAGCAAAATAAAAAATGCCTTTTTTAGGCCTATACTACACTGACTAGGCTACTGTGTTTGATCTAAAGTTGGCTAATCACGCTAACGTGAACAATACATCTGGCAGTCTCCTCTATAATGCCTTTGATGTTGTTGTCTGCTATTTATTATCGTCGTGAAAATAGGCTTCTTCCTCTTGCACTGATCGGTGTACTCTTGCCTGCAATTTAAGATTGCCACCCACTCACCATATCTAGCATTAAATATTGTTGCCTATATATTCCTCCATGGCATTATGAATGACAGCTTCAGGTTCTTCTGTTTCCAAAAGTAGTGTGCAGCCTTTTGACACTGACAGCTGACAAAGAGTTTTGTCTAACTGCAGATTGTCACTTTCTCATATGGTAGGCCTTGGAAATACTGTTTGATTTAGACGAGGAGTGGCCCTGGGTAGAGCGTGCAAGAAGGCTACCCACTCGTTTATTAAGATGATTTTTGCATTGATATCATTACTACCTGGACGTATCAGCATATCTTCGTTTGTAGTCTTTGTTTGTAGTCTTACGGTTTTAATAATAATAATAATAATAATAATAATAACTTAAATTTATATAGCGCCTTTCACAAACCCAAGGACGCTTAACAAACAAAACTGGGAGGAGGGGGGGGATTAAAGCCCATAGGCCTCATTGAAGAGGTGTGTTTTGAGCGGTTTTGTGCTCTGAACACTTTATTAGTGCATTGTCGTGATAATGGGGCTGTGTGTGTGTGCATTTGTGTATTAAGGACACTTCAGAGGGAGGTGGTGGGTTAGGTAAAAATATGTGAACTACGTACCACCCCCCACCCTTACACACACACACACACACACACACACACACACACAGCCTTCAGCCCGTCCACATTAGCAGTGCCAGGCCTATAAGGGCTGACTCACTGAGTATGGCTAAGAAAGCTCTGTGGGAACACACACTCCTGCCAAAATGGCTTTATAATAACTGACCAACCTTTGGAGACCCAGACAGCTATTTTCTCTCTCTCTCTATCTGTCTGTCTGTCTGTCTGTCTGTCTGTCTGTCTGTCTCTCTGTCTGTCTATATCTCACTCTCTACCCCTGTCTCTTCTTGTCTTTAACTCTTACTATGAAACTGGGATGTTCTGTTAATTAGGATGTATACGTCCTCTTTGTTCTCTGTGTGTGTGTGTGTGTGTGTGTGTGTGTGAGTGTTGAGTGCGGTGCTGACACTCAAGGTGTTAATTTCCCACAGAGGTCAGCCATGCTAAAAGTGCATGCTCTGGTTGAACAGTTTGACCAACCACATGTAATGAGCTCCCAGCGTGTGTTGTGTGTGTTTGTTTCAGTTGTTCGCTAATTCGGGCAAGACTCATTTCATATTTCACTTCTCTGGGATTGTCATTAAAATGCCATTTGATTCATTTTAAAAAAACAATAATCCTGCTGCAGCAAAGTGTGGACCTGCGAGCTACACCCAATGCACCCTTGTTAACATAGGCATGCACTCACATACGCTCACATACAAATATATACCCTCGGCTGTGTTTGTGCTGTGGTCGTGCCCTTTTTAATGCCCGTGAAGCCAGCCACACGACACACGCAACATATAAAGGTGGCATTGTGAATACGTGAGGATAGATGAAATGTGCTCTGTTGGCAACAGCAATGTGGCTATCATCGTGTCAAGGAATGCATGGTCCCAGAATCCATAGACCTTGTGTCCTATGTGAGTCCTACGGTCTAGAGAGCCTAGGGTTTAGGGGGCTGCGATTGTACTGTTTGATATTATGCAAAACAAACTACTATGCTTAATACAATTTGTATTACTCATGTTTCTGTCAGCACTGTGGTCTAATGCCACAGTACCGTGTTTCCATTAGGGCATAGCAAAAACATTCCAGTGTTCCAAATGAGAGGAGGAGACGTGTGAAATGCTAACAAAGCAGTATAGTAAATGATAGAGGATGAAGAAGATGTGGGTGGAAACACATTCTCTTATGTTTAACTTCATTTGGCGAACCGACCAAACAACTCTAATACACACATAACATTGTTGACCAGTTGTAGGTGAGGTGAATTTAGATTACCGTGGCACAACATTTTTCCTCGACTCATTGTGATAAACGCACTACATAGCCACAGGTGGTCCTTGGATAGTGGTTTGACCGCTGTTTTACTCAATCTCATGTTTGTCTGAAGTACAATGTGATCTTTACAGATGCTGCCAGAATATCTAGAATGCTATATTATGACATGACCCTAGACATACCTATCGGTATATGTTATGGTGACCAGTCACCTTTTGGCTTATTTAGCTTTTCCGAAGCAACATTAACTATAAAGAGTTTGCTAATGATTATTTCCTTTTAATGAAATAACCTCTTAACTGTGCGTTTGTGTGTGTGTGTGTGTGTGTGTGTGTGTGTGTGTGTGTGTGTGTCTGTTTTGTTTGTTTGCAGTGAGGCAGTAAAAAAGGACTTTTAAAGATGACTTTAATAGTTTACAGATGAACCATTAGCATTCAACCCTTCTGAAAACACGCGCACGTGGGTGCACACACATGCACACACACACGCACGGACACACACACACGGACACATAGATCTCAATAAAAAAATATGTGGTTTTCAATCTTTTTGAGCCAAAACAAAATAAGTAGCTCATAGTTTGTGGGTTAAGAACTACGTGGAAAGCATCCAGTATAAAAAATATTTATGTTATTGAAAAACATACACACATTTAATTAAATAAAATAAAACTAGGTTGAATAATGTTAATTAAAAGGTTCCTCAAAATTTAAAATGATCTCTCAAGCCCACTTCAACAACCGCTGAATTAGAGTAAAGGAACAGAATGTTAAGCTCCGTCCACAGTCTCCACTGTAGGGTCAGAGCTAAAATAGAAGCTTGGCCACAGATTCAGACTATTACTCTGTGTGTGTGTGTGTGTGTGTGTGTGGGGGGGGGGGATAATTCTGCGGAAGAAGGAACAGACAAGAGCCACAGCCCTCAGAGCACTGCAGTTGTCAGTGAGGTATTTTAACAGGGCCCTGTCTCTATAAAAGTGCCTTTGATCATGTGTGCCCGTGCACGTGCATGAGGAAGGAATACACGGAAACAAACACGGGAAGCAGCCAGACCTGTGTGTCTCTCACTGCTGGCTCATTTTGCTGCTAGGTTCAGCTCAAGATGGCTTCACGGTTCTGAAATAAACATTAACATTGGATATTTATTTGTTGTCAGTTTGTGTTTTAAAGAACGCATAGACCATTATAAATATACAGTGTGTTCGCCGCTCTCCCATGACAACTTTTCTCCAACCCTCCCCCCATAGTCCACACTAGTCTGTTGTATCAACATGTCAACTGACTAATTAAATCGAGGAGTGTGCCTTTAAAATGTAGTGCAATGCAACGCAATGCAAAATACCACACTTGGTACTCAGCATTGTGTGGGACATTTCGACATACTGTATCTGTATGGATATGAAGTGTGTGTGCGTGTGCGTGTGAGTGCGCGTGCGTGCGTGTGTGTGTGTAGTCTATGTGTTTCTGTCTGCCAGCTACCCAGAATAGCACTACTGGTTTCCCCTCCAACCCGGCCTTTGCAAATATTTTGGAGACTCCATGTTTACCTTCAACTTACTTTACTCTCAATCCTTCCCTCGCTATCTAAAATAATCAAATGCTCCCCATTTCCCTCCCACTGGCTAGGAACTTGCCATTCCCTGTCGCCCCTAGGTCGGGAAAATGTAGCTGTTTCACTCAGGCCAACAGGGATTATTGCCTTGTGTGAACTCTGTACAACATGTCAGTATAGAGTCAAAAAGAGCGGAGTGATACTAATACACACACACGCATGGACAATGTGGTGCTGATGAATCTGTGTCAAGTTTAATTCCTCACTGTGGAACGCTAATCTGCACAATGTGCCTTGTGTGTGTGGGGAAGCTCCTACATGGCTCTGTGTCTGCTCTTCTTACATGCTGCAAGCTGTTGGGGGGGTAAAGACACATCCTGACGGGGCCAACGCACACCTGCACATGCAAATAAGCACGTTTGAATGTTGTGTTGTTGATGTTGGATGTATAACAATGTCCTGTGTTTGGCGGAAGTGTAAACTCCTGCCCAATAAAGTGCATTGGACAGCGTTGATGCAAGGGTATCCATGGTGATGACTGTCTCTCCGCCTGTCTGCTTGCAGTGCCGTACCTCCAAAGGCAGGAAGAAGGGCAAATGCTGGTGTGTGGACAAATACGGGCAGCCTCTCCCCGGCTACAGCAGCAAGGAGCAGGCCGAGACCCAGTGCAACACCCTGGGGAACAGATGTGAGCAGAAGGACTGCAGCACACGGGAGGAATAGACAGTCTGGGGGAGGGGTCCATGAGGGGGAGAGACAGAAGACTTTGCTCCTCCTCCTCCTCCTCCTCCTCCTCCTCCTCCTCCTCCAGTTTAGGAGGAGCTTCTCCTTTGGGTATGGGTGGTGGGGTTCGAACAGAGGGAGGGGCTCAAAATGTGAAAGAAGGAGCTGTGTGTGTGTGTGTGTGTGTGTGTGTTGGGGGGGGGGGGGGGGGGGGTGTAGTGGGGGGAA
>JAODTR010053710.1:0-17762 GCA_025399935.1 Amblyopsis rosae
AGCAGGAGAGGGTCAAAGAGGAGGAATCAGTTCAAAGCAGCCGTTGTACAATTAAATAATAGAGATAATGCCTGTTATCTGTTGGTGACTTACTCTGGTGATGAACTCTTCTGGAGGGCCAAGGTGGGATCTGAACAGACAAGGACAGGGTGAAAAGATTAAATAAGGTCACAGCGTTAAAACAACAAAAGGCTGAATGGTGAACATGTATTTTGCTGAAAGTCACATAAATAAAAATAAATATAATTAGACAGGTGAAATTGTATTGTGTTCATTCATTGCACTGGACGTCAGTTTATTTACCATCTCTTCTCTTTTTGTGACGTCTGCATCTCCTGTTACTCACGAGACAAGCTGTCACCAAGGAGAGGACAATGGTCCCGAATAGGAAGCACACTCCGCCCACAACCCCAGCCAATAGTGGCTCAGGGACGAACGCCAGGAAACCTGGCCATACGGGGTACACCTCCATCCCTGTCATGATACCAGGCACGTAGTTAACAATGACACAACCCTCCTGATACAGACATCAATGATCAAAACCCTAGAATAACTACCAAACCAGGATTTACTACGCGTGTGTCAACGTGAAGTGACTTACCAGTCGTGGACACATTGACTGATTCACTGGGCTCACTAAGGAGCTTGTTGCTTCGAGACATCAGCCTCAGATCATAGCTGCAGTCCTGAGAGGGAAAAGACACAATTGATCACATATGTATGCCAACAGCCTCCCAGATATGCTGTTCCTTACCCTCAATAGTCCTTGCACTAGTAGTTCGCTCTGATTTGCGCTAACGTCAGTGCTGATGTCGGCCCACTGACCCTGGTCTTTCCGGGCCTGTAGGACGTAGCCCGTCAGTGGAGAGGTCGGGGTATCGGGGGGCGACCACTGCAGGAGAATGCCTCGACTAGTCCGGTTTGCTGACAAGAGCACAGGGGGGTCCAGGACTGGTGGAGAGGTGATGACTATGGGTGCCTCTGTGGGCATGGCTGGTGAGGACACCCAAAATAAGCTCAGTAAATACAGTACACGCAACTAAGGAAATACAGCGAGCTAGTAGCTACAGTAATGTGTAAACATGACATGCTAATAACATGGGCTGACCTTGGGTTCTCACGGAAACTATTTCACTGAAGGGTCCAGATCCTAGCTTGTTCTGAGGCAGAACACTGAACTGGTAGCTGGTGGCGGCAAGGAGCCCGGGCACCAACAGGGTGTTCGTGGATGTGGGCACAGGCAAAGATGCCCATTCGTGTTTCCCTCGGGACGCCTGCTTCACCCTGAAGGGCGGAGCAACCAACACAGGCGTATGAAACACCATCATTCACGCCATCAGGCTTGTCTCACATCAATGTCATTAGGGAACGCTACTGACCACACAGTGAACCTCTGGGTGTATCCGCCATCAAAGCCAGGGACCCAGGACACGTTAGCCTGGCCCACCTCAGTGCTGACCGACACTGAGGACACAGCATGGGGGCTGGTGCCTACGGGTCACATAAGGCCTGTTAGAAGGGACCATGCACAGTGTGCCATGTAGCACAAGGCAAGATGTGCCACGCCCACTCACCCAGCACCATGACGACCGTGCCCACGCTGACCGTGGCCACGCGATTGGTGGCCAGGCACTCCCACCCACCGTGGTGGTCTTTGCTGATTGGCTGCAGCAGCAGGGAGCCGTTAGCCAGCACTGAGTAAGGGGATCGAGGGGCGGGGCCAATCTGCAAGGAGTCACCGACAAGACATGGATGGTAGAGTCATGGTATGACACACACACGTACACACACACACGTACACAAGCACACGTACACACACACACAGCACACACGCTCACATACACCACACACACACACACGCACACACAGCGCACACACGTTCACACACACACACACAAGCACACGTACACACACACACACACACGTACACACACACACAAGCACACATACACACACACGCACACACACACGTACGCACAGCACACACGCACACACGCTCACATACACCACACACACACACACACACACACACACACACGTACACGTACACACACAGTGTCTGGGGGGCACCTTTGGTCCACTACCTTGCTCCACGTTACGTTAGGGGCGGGGTCTCCGTTGGCCACACAGGGGATGATCAGCGGTCTGCCCACCTCCTGCAGATACTCGGGCCCAGGTGGCACTGTGAAGGACGGGGGGTCCTGACGGGGGGACAGCGTGTCACTACAAGGCACTGCTGGGTTAAGAAGGCTCTGAGGACCACCTTACCTGCAAGATGACTCTGGTGGGCTCTGAGCTGCCCATGGTGCCGTAGCTGTTATAGGCCGTACAGGTGTACACGCCCACCGCATTGTCATTGGCTGTGGCAATGAACACAGAGCCCTCTGAGTTGACCATCCAGCCTGGAAACTGGCCAGAGAGCAGGAGGGCCGTTACAGGGGGAATTCAGACCGCAGCTGTTTACGTACATGTTTTCAGACAGGTTTTTAATGACAGCACGTGTCATGCTTTGTGAGTGACCCACCTTATCAAAGTTGACGTTGTCCCCGTCTTTCGTCCAGTTGACGTAAAGAACTGGCGGGTCGGCTTGGACCGGGCACACGATGACTCCCTCCATACCGGCAGGTAGGAATGTTTCTCTGGGCATCCTGGCCACCCACGCTGGATCTGAAGCAGAGAGGAAGCAATGGTGAAAATACACGGCCACGCTAAATACACACGGTTCTGCGTGGCTAACCAGGGCCTCACGTTTCACTTGCAGGTGGGCAGAGGCAGAGGGCGGGGTCAGTATCCCGTTAGTTGGGGTGCAGGTGTAGTTGCCAGCATCTTCCGGGATTAGATTATGAATTAGTAGTGTACCGTCCACCAAAATCTTCACTCTGGACTTTAGGGACCTGAGAACAACAGACAAAGTCTTTGGTTTTACGCTGTACCTCCTCGTGTATATCAGGAGAATTAAATAAACAACTGCTTGTTTATGTAAAATCACTGTCTTATTTTATTTATCTGATGGGGTTCTTCATAAACTTCACTCTCTGTCACGCTGGCATCCCGCAGTGGGGCCGCGTCTGGCGCGCTCCCGCGCACCGTCCCCGGAGTACTGATAGCCGATCTGTGACAGGTGGCAATCAGGGCCTCCCGCACCTGTTCCTCATCTGTGATTACTCCCCTATCTTTATATGCTGTGCTGTTGTGTTCACCCCTTGCGGGTTATTGTTTGTATGTTAACAACAGCTAAGGCTAATGTTTGTGTGTTGTCGTTGCTGAGTTAAAACCTTTTACTTTCTACCAACTTGAATAGCCAACTTTGTCACACTCTCTTCATAAGAGAGAATGCCAGGTTGAATTCAGCAACAGCTTGTAGATTGAGAAAACAGTAAATAGCATAGACAAATTGATAATATTAAAATTACTATGCATTATGGAGTTTTTTGGAGGCAGTGAACTATATTGTGCCTACAACAAAAATCTAAATACAAGGACATTGACTGAATACGCATGTTCGCTAAACCTACCATCCACTTAACATAACCACTTTGCATTATGAACGTTTTTTGCATGTAGCTGAATTATCATTGTATTTGTACTAGTATATAGCAGAAAAAGACCAAGTTGCCTTTAACTGAACAGCAATCAATTTTCCAAATCAGGATAACATATTGACTCAATAGGTATACAATAATGACATTTTAAATAATATTGCATGACTGGTATAATACATATTATCTAATATGATCTAGCACAGTATATTCGTGACTCACTCAATATGGTAAACATTCTGTCCATGTTTTAGCCACTCGTAGGTCAGGTTGGATGGATACGCATCAGCCTGGCACTGCAGAACAGCATCCTGGGACATGTTGAGGGTGGTGTCTTCTGGGGAGATGATTATGATTGGTGGACCTGTTTGAAAGGTCAGAAGACAGTCATGCTGAGGTCCACTTTAGTCCTCTCAAAAGGCTAAGTATAAACCCAGCAGATGTTGAACGTGGGTCAGTGATAGAGCCTGTCATGCTGAGGATTATGGACAAGATCAGTGTGTCCGTCAGGCTTGTGTCTTAAAGGCATAGTCTGCTATTGCAAGACAATGCCTTTCGGTGTGGAGGGCGTGGAGGAATAATGTTTCGATTTGAGCTCGAACTTAGCAAGCTTGGTGGCAAATGTGGTAGTGGCATTAAGTAGACACTAGATGGCAGTCGTGCATCAGATTGAACAAGCATTATTTTACACACTGCCGTAGTAAATGTAATTTGCAAGATAGATTTCTAAGAAAGATTGATGGGTAGTATGGGGAATAACACAACAACAAACAATGAGATTTTGGATTGACCACCAAATAAAATAAATGTGTCATACATACTGTAACAATCCAATAAGTTATATATAGTTATAATTCTGTCTTCTACTGGCACGTTTTGTCTCAGTTACCTGGTAGGCGTGGTGAGCTGAACAGATTCACTGACCTTTGACCAGTAACTGTGTAGAGTGAGTCAGGTTCCCCTCAGAGTTGGACACATGACACTTGTAAACTCCTGAGATATTTCTTGTGACAGTGGCTAAAGACAAGGAACCATTAAGCACCTAAAGGGTGGGTGTAAGGGGGGGAAATAGTGAGACAACAGATTACAGACGAGCCAAGCCAGAGCTGCCATTAAGATGTCATGCACTAATAAACCGTTGCTTCATCTGCAAGACACATTAGAAGTACAAGGAGAAGGACATTTAAGATTAGGCTCCCACACAGATGCAGTGTTTGTCACAAATAACATCTGTTCATTTAACTACCTTTATTTTTTCATATTTCTTAATCGGGCTTTCATCCTTATGCCAAATAACAGTTGGTCGAGGATTGCCATGGGCTCCGCAGCTGAGAGTCAAGGAGTCTCCGACCAGAACTTCAACGAAGGCTGGTGGTGTCTTGATAAACACAGGTGGGGCTAAAAAAGCAGAAGACAATAATGAAATGACCTAACCTGAACTTTGACACTGAATGACCTTAGCAGGTGTGTATTGTGATTGTAACTAGGCAAACAGGTAGCAACAGGAAGCACATTAGGCCAATTTTGACAATGTGCCCTATCTCCTTATTTGTAAAATTAAATATAAATAAATATGGGAATGACTGGCCTATCTATGCTGTCTCTGTGTATATGTAAGGCTAACCTGGATAAAAACATTTATACAATGGCATATTAAAACCAATATCTCTTTCTAGAATGAATGACAATGCTGACCTGTCTCCTGGGAATTTCCGAATGTATTTTAAAGTGACATACAGTAATTACACGACACATGCACAATATGACCTGTGTGCTGCAATAGTATTGTATGTCAGAATGTCTTGATGAACCGAACCAGATAAAATAACTTAAGTCCGACTCATTACAGTACAATAGGTTCTACACATCGACGGATGACTTGGGTTTGAATGTGTGTGCGTGTGCGTGCGTGTGTGTGTGTTTGTGTGTCAGCATAAATAAGTGAGAGAGAGAGAGAGAGAGAGAGAGAGAGAGAGAGAGAGAGAGAGAGGTAGAAAAAAAGCAATTACGGTATACTGCATGTAAAGAAAGCGGGAAGCTTGGTAGCAGATTGAAGGGTTAGCAGTGTCTGGTTTAAGTATTTAACTTTAATCTTTATCTTACAGTACACGGGCCAAGCTAAATAAAGGTTGTGTGTGTCCTATGCTTCATGTAGCTCCCACAACAGACTGCCACACTGAATCAGCCAGCACAGAGCATGATCCGGGCGTGGTGCCAGTGACTCCACTGATAACAGTGGCACCACGCTGAGCTTGCTGTAAACACGGTCGTACAGCACCAGCTTTTCACAGGCAAACGAAGCGCTCCCCCACCCCCCTTCCCCAGAGCCCAGAGAAAACCCAGTGGGCAGCACCTGTGATGGAGAGGAAGGTCCAAGTGCCGTTGCGGAACTCGTCGGCCTTGCTGTCCAGGATCAGGATGCGGCACTCGAACCAGCCCTCGTCCTCCAGGGTCAGCTGGTCCACCCTCAGGGAGGCACCCTGGGTCAGAGACACACGGCCTGTGATGGTGGGGGGGAGGGGAGAGGGAGAGAGAGAGCTTTTATTTTATTTCTATCATTAATTAATGTATTATTTCTTTCAAAATTATTTAACAATTGTAGTAAATCAGTCAGTGTACCCTAATGCAATATTGATGTTGGAAATGTACATTTCTATCTTTTATATTAATTATTTGTATTAATTTAAATATGTGTCTTTGTGATTTTAGCCACTGTACGTGCTTTGACACTGAGCACACTGCTCTCAGCCGATGGCTCAATGTTAACAATAACAAAACAATGGACAAACTGTGAGTTTACTGTGAGATAGATCAGTCAGTGTTTCTTTACATTTAATTACTGTAATTACTGTAATTCTACCCTAATGTGATATTGATGTATTTAATTTCTCCCCAATATATATCTATTTGGTATTTCTTTGTGATTTTAGCAACTGTATAATCCTTATTCTATTGTAATTATTATTATGTTGTAAAATGCTTTGGCAATATCGTTCATCATAACATTCATGCCAATGAAGCCCATTGAACAGACAGACAGACAGACAGACAGACAGACAGACAGACAGACAGACAGACAGATAGATAGAGACCTCCAGGGTCAGTGGACACACAGCCAGACAGGAAGTGTCACAAAGGCCACAGTCAGTGTTAACACTCATTGACTTGATGCTATTACAATACACACAGATCCGCCTACACTGACTGCAGGGCTTCATGTTAGGAGCCATTGTCCCGCCATGTGTAGCTACAACTGTACATAAAGCCCTATGGACAATAATACGTCTGCATTGTATGTATGCCGTTAAGAAGATTGAATAACAAGACGTAAAGACAAGTGGCCTTAGATGGGTGCATGCATGAATCATTTGCCAAATTACAGTCGGAGAAAATATCCTATCATTACAAGCTGTGTGTTAATTACTGAGAAGAGAGAGAAGCAGAGGTACTGAAAAGCCTGGAGACAACTGTGAGGAATCACCTGAATACCATGCGAGTATCTTCATGCAAAAACATCATCATATTTACTGTGACTTTTCAGAGAATGGACTTCAAGTGACGCGCATCACAAGAGCCACCTGTCTGTTTACCGAGACATTTGGCAGAGACCAGCTCAACAGAGCAAGGCCAGTGTGAGCTCTCAACACACGCGCGCATGCACGTACGACACGCACCCTGTCACACACACGCACACACACGCGCGCGCATGCAAACACACTCCACCCTTTCTCACCCGTTTCTACTTCTTACAACTCCATGTCAGGCTTTGAAACCTGATCCACTGGTTGCCTGGTGACTACAGCCCGCTGTTCAGGCTGGAGTTACCCTTGCCGAGCCACCCCTCTCCTTTTATTCTGCCTCTCAATGAGGATGCCCTAGTCAAAGTTTCAAAAGAAAACAAGTAGCCTAACCGTTAGGAAATGATCAGCCTCTACATTTTCATCACATATGAAAAATATAATACTTGTGTGTACATTTGTGAAAATAACTTTCATAAAATGAACTTTAAATGTGTAGGTTCTTTTGATTAGAGATTATTGTAAACATCACATGTCTAGTACATTACTATAGTGGCCTATATGTATGCTAGTCTAGTGCCTCATATATAATTTAATACAGGGAATATGACATAAAATATATATCATATAACTAACATATCAAAACACGAAAGGGGCCGCAATTAAGTAAAATGGCATACACAAACATTATATTTTCATCCAGGTTATGTTTCATATTGGAATTCAAGGTTTCATGTTTCTGCCCAAAGGTAATAAAGTGTGTGTTTCTAGATTCATTCACAGCAAAAAGTAAAAGGTAGACAGACAGACAGACAGACAATGTATGCTCTGTTTTTAAATATCTTCTTTGCACGTCTTGAAGAGCAGCACCTGCAGTCATATCTCAGGAGTTAAGATATTTATTGAATGTTCTCCAAAGTTGAAATGATGCTGCAGCAATATCACAAGAAACACAGTACCGTAGCCAAGTCAACTGCCCTGCTATCTTTATACAGCAACTACTGGACAAAAGCCTGGGAAGTGTACAATGCACTTTAGGCTACTAAATACATAGTCCCAAGACTAAGTGAAACAGCACCAAAAATAAGCCAACAATGGCAAACAATTATCCCTACATTCCTGGCTGTGGCAGTTGCTGTGCTTAGTATAGTTGGGTCTAATGATTGACTGACCGCCTTAAAGACAGAGCAAGTCATTGAGGGGGAGGTCCTCAGTTAAAAGTTCTCATGAAACAGAGCCTCTCTTTCCAGGTCAGTGTCGTCTCAGCAACAGGGCAGGGCTCTCAGAGGAAACGTGGAAAAGCAGATGATAAAAGGTGTGGGGAAGTATACAGTATACAACAGCCTCCCAAAGCTTAACAGTTCTTATGCAGTCTGCTTCAGTCAAAGAAAGTTTCAGGCACAGAAGAAAAACTCTTTGATGTGCAATACTGTGCACAATCTCCACACAAAAATCCCCATGTGACTAAACATTATCTTAAAATTAAATTTTCTGGAAACTAACAGCTAATTAAACCAACACATTGAACACACAGAAGCACGTGGACGTATACACATTGCTGGGTGCCCCACCCACTCTCCACAGGGGAATTCTAGCCTCTCCCCTGTCCGTCTCTGTACCCCCGCACTCATTCTCTCTGGTTACCATGGTGACGACACTAAGGGGTGGGGGGGGGGGGGGGGGGGTTAGATTTGAATTCAGTTGCTTTAGAAACAAGGCCAAACGTGGATAGGCAAGGGCCAATAGCATGGGGTGGGATTGTTTTTGTAAAAACAGGGAAAAAAGAAGAAGAAAACAAACAAAATAAATGTTTAGAATTATTTAAATAATGGCTTTGGGTGCATCCAGCTCCAGTATCATTAGAAGCAGAGGGCAAGATAAATTACGTGTGGCCAGATAAAGAGTTCTGATGTTTGGTGACAAATGGTGTTGAATTAACATTACAATTTAATATCTGTGTATGTGGGCTGCTGAACCCTATAAAATGTACTCTGACAGGTGCACAGATGAAACATGGAGCACAGGATGAAAAGCAACATATTGAGATTGACTGATTACACCTGATGCACAGTATAAAGTTCAATGTATAGTTCATCAACATATTTCCTACAGTAATAGATTCCTACAGTAATCACTCATGTTTGAACTTGCAGCAGAGATGTACCTTATTGTTAACTCTTTGGGGTCTGGGGGTATTTTTCCCCCTTTTGCCCACTTATGTTAAGTCACAATTTACTATATTTAACCTTATAAGTCACTATGAAGTGCTGCATATCATTTCTATCAGAACAAACTGATCATGTGTGTTTTTTCATCAAATAGATTTGGGAACTATACAAATGCAGGATCACCAGAAATGCAAGAAAACCTAAGTAAGTCCCTCAGTAAAACTAAAAGTGGTATCATTCCATAAGGGATTCAATGAGAGGTTAAAGAAAGGTTACCCTGAGTGTTTGACTCAATAACCCAATGGCCACCACGGCCAATGAGACGGTGACCCATCTGACCTTAGAGAGCCGTAACCCTCAAGCAGATACATTCATCACTAGCCTTCGGTCTGCGTTAGCACAATGTTGACGAGTGCTTTGAGAGAGACCCTCGCCATTAGACGCTACGGTAGACCGCAGAGGTTGAAACAATAGCTGCTGCTCCTTTCGTGTGTCTCCTCTCCTCCCTGTTCTCCTCCAGCAGCTATCAAATGACAGCTCCAAGCTAGCCTTATTAAACAAGCCCTTTCCTGCCACATAAGTGCAACCAAGGGTGGAACATTGGTGCTGTGTGCCCCATCAAACAAACACACACCCTCTCCATAATAGGGGCTTTTCTCCATGGGTGGCATACTAGACAGCTTAGCTAACAGAGCAGGAGAGCCGGACCACAATGCTAGTCTTGTGGTTTCTCAAACAGGTTGTTTTAACATGTAGACGATGGCTCATGGAACATCACCGAATCTCCTTCACTTCAATCAATTCCGCTGTGTATTGATTAAAGTGAAGGAGATTCGGTGATGTTCCATGATCCATCGGTGCAGTCCACTCTTGTGTCTACAGCTCCTCACAAAAATAGCAGTGTGAAATGCATCTATTGTTCAAAGGAAATAAGGACGGACATGGTTTTTATGCGGCCGTGGTTCCCAGTGGAACAGTGATGCTGACTTTTTATGTTACAATAACTATGGAGGAACACAGATTGTGTTTGGAGAGGCATCAGCCCTGTTGTTCTTTGTCCATCCCTATGTGCACAAGAGAAGCGGGCAGAGGTGCATTGTGGGATGTGTTTTGATTTGAATACAATCATGTCTGGGGCCAACCCCCCGCTCCTGACAGCCCACCCCGTCCTCGCCCCAAAATTTCTCTCTTCAATCCCCCCCCCCCGTCTCCCTAATCAGTTTAACCCTCTTATGAATAGCTCTTTGTCGCGCAACAGATTAGTTAGCTCTGTCCCTCTCACTGTGTCCGGCTATATGTTAACCCCTACACTAGCAAGCGCAAGCAGCTTGCTGGACAAAAATAACTGGTACATGTTACACCGTTGCACTAACAGAGAGCTTCATGGTCCATCCATGCGTTTTTACTGAGATCCTTGACTTCATCTGGGATCAATACTGGCTTGTTGCTAAAATATCTCAAGTGTCACATTGGGTTCTGAGTGACAGAACATGGTGACTCACTGGATACATTTTCTACACAGGGGAAGCAGGTGCATAATTGGCGGTTGGCTGACATTAGATGGCGTTATTCAGAATATAGAGTATTACAGCCATGTCTGCAATCACCAACGTTGATCCCATTCCAAAAAGATCAACTGGAACTGATATCGCCCTTGTCTCATCCTTTAGTCCAAAAAATATTTCTTTCATAATGACCAGTTGCTCTGGGCAGGAGAACATGAGCCATTCATCTTCTAATTGTGTCACTCTTTGCCAAATTTCTATCTGGCCGAGTTGCAGAAAAACAGGTTGGAGGTAAAACGATGAATGGGATCAGTTTCAGGTGCCATCTTTTGTATAGGTCTGTCTGTTTTCATGGTTAGGGTTAGATGTGTTACGCAATATTGTGTTCACAGTATGTGTACTGCATGTGTGCGTGTGTGGCACACCCAAGGTATGTGTGCGTGCGTGTGTGTGTGCACGCAGTAAAACTAGGCTGTGACTCCTCCAGTGTTCAGAGTTTACATGGGTAGAGTGACAGAACCCACAGTGACAAGACTGGGGGTCCACACACACACACACGCACACCACCCAGTCTAAATCGATTGACTTCAGCAAGAAGGGACATTTGATCTCCCTTTTTCCACAGTAAGCAGTCTTGACACCACGAGGCTTTAACACTTCTCGACCAATACAAAGAGACACGTCAGTCAGAGCATCTTTGGCTGATCTCTCTTTGTTGCAAGTTGACTGATGTGCAGCCCTGCAGGTCATGCTGGTTGTGAAACGGAGACAGCTGAAGATGGATGTGGCTTGGATTCTAAGCGTTGCAGCTACTGGGCAGGCTTAGACATGCCACTGTCTACTGGGGTCAACAGCAGGGCAGAGTTCTGCTGATCAGACCGAGCAAACACTCTTCACGCACTGAGTGCAACCTCAAATACACCTGATATCGTATCAAAACATGGATGTTAAATGGAGCATGAATTCCTTCATGCAAGATAAGACCCACTCTGATTACTTCATGTGACTATGTCAGTCTAAAATGGGCCTATGGAATCATGGGCCTAAACAAGTCTACACCAGCAGAGAAAAAGCAGCATATTGATTGTTAAGGGTTATTTGGGTTTGTTTTTGACTACTAATGTATAGGACTTAGTCCAGGTGAGATGAGAAACGAGGATGTTTATGCATTACCTGTATGTGGTTTCCTTATTGTAGTAAATGCATATTGAAATCAAAGCAAAAAGTATGAAGGTTAATCCATGTCATAAATATTTGCAAGCAGAGAATGACTATAACTACAAAGTTTTAAATGTAGTTGTATGCCAATTTGTAATTTGAAAAAAGTGTACAGATTGGCATACTGTATGTCAAAATCATTGTTAGGTAACAGATAGAAGTGTCTATCAAACAAACAAATATTCAAATACTAAGCATATCCTGCACTCTGAAACCAATTAATGTATTATCTTTTAATCAGTACTTTTAATCAGTACTGTAAAGTAAACTGATTGGCTAATGCTGCTAGCTAGCAGGTTTCCGTGATAAATATATTTATGAAATCTTTTTTTTTTTTTTTTTTTAAGTCACTTGCAAATGCTTAGGTTTTCACCATGGGTACAGTACAACCATCTAGATCTGTGATCTGGAAAACAGCATTACTTCATAAATAAAAAAACGGATGCTCTTTTGTCCCTGATCTCAGGCGAGCCAGGACAAAGATCAGGAAACGGTTGCCTACTGCAGCGTGTTGTGCTTCAATCCCCCAACATTTTAATTTGAGGGTGGAATACATTAGACTTAGTGTGGTAACATGCTTCACATGCTGCCATCTGCCTGCAGTGGGGGGAAATGGGGGGGGTTACGACGATTATAGACAGACAAGGGTAATGCCCACCCCAGACGAATACTGTATACTGTACAAAAGATGAATATATGACTGTGTTAAAGCATCAAAACAGCTTGTATAGAACCTAGCTATAAAATGTTGCTAGCCTTCATTGTGGCTGGCGGTGCATTAGATGAATGACATGGTAAATATTCTAGTAGCATGGTTTGGGCACCTATTAGTGGATTTACACCAGGTCCCTAAGGATGTAGTGTACTGAATGCTGAATCGGTCAATGCCTTTCTGTTCATTTTCTTAGCCCTGGTCTCCTGAGGATCTGGCTGCATTTACTCTCAATCTGAGATGAGGGTTTAAGGGCCAATGCATGTTTCAGTGACCCAGACGAGAGGGTATGGGATTTTGGATGTTCTCGTAGTCGTTTTTTGGCTTTGGCAAAGCAAGGGGTGGCTGTGATAGGCCTCTTTGTCTGTTGTCCCCTGGTAAACAATGACAGGATTATAGCGCTCTAGCAAGAAACCTCTATTATTCCCTCCATCCATCATCCTTCCAGAAAAACAATCTCCCTTTTAGTGGGTCACTCCTCAGAATACCAATAAAAAACTGTCATCGCAGCACCAGCCCCCACCTCAGCCAAGCCTTAACCTCACTGTCTTTAACCCCCACCACACACACACACACACACACACACACACACACACGCACAGAGAGCACCGGTAACCCCCCTGCTCTTCCCAAACCACCCCACCCCCTAAACTCCCGCCATTAAAATGCATCCTTTCTCGCCCTTCCCCTCTCCCCTGCATTACCGGTGCAGTGTGCAGAGGCAGACTCTAACAGGCACAATAATTACAGGGCTGGTAGTTTCAGTGGATTACCTATCTGGGGTATTGTTAAAACCAGACCCCCCAAGCCTTAATAAATACCAATGTAACCCTATTTGCCTAGCAGTATCCAAACAACGCAGCTGTTACCTTGGAGCTATGGACTTAAAAGGAGAATCCTGAGGGACAATTGTTTCAAGTTGACACGCACACGCCTCTCTCTGCTAGAAATCAATCAGGCCATAATCAATTTGATAGTCTTGTGCAGTTTCATCTATGCATTCCTTTCAAAAACCAACAAACGCACATTGAGGTTAGCTCAACGTACGCTTTGCAGAGCTACCTCCGGAGCATCAACTTGATTTCATCTTTATCATGCGAGTTGCTCATGCAGTTTCCTCCATCAGATGGTTTCATAAGCCTTTCATTAGCACTTCTGGAATATCAGCGTGTGAGCGCATGTAAGTAGGTCTTACCCTTGTAGTGTGGATGAACACGAGGAGCGTAAACTCCAAATTTGATGAGGATGGGAACATTGTAACCGAGGCGCACCCACTCCACCACATGCAGGGGGAAGAGGTTTGGGGTGGTGCGTCCCGGAGCAGAAGGGCTTAGGCTGCAGCCGAGCTCCGCAGAGCTTCCCAGCCGACCGAGGACCAGCGATGCCACGCTTTGCCTCACACCTGGAATAAGAATACATGTCAAAAGACTTTCAGCCTGATGTGCCCATTAAGGAGTGCAGAAAAGCAACTGTGAGCCAATCCATAAATCATCTTCTCCACGAGTTCAAACAACCATAAATAGAGGATTTTATGGCCACCAGAAAGCCCACATTAACCTTTGAGGAATGTCTTGATTGGCCATACCACTGAAAATGGTCCTATTTGCTAGGGTTGAAAGACTACTGCATGAAGATTTAGTGCAAAAGGGCAAGGAAGGGACAGACAACCTCAAATAAGTGAAACAAAGAGAACTACATCAGCTGCAAATAACAATATGTTGGATTTACACCCCCCCCCCCCCGGATATATATTTTCACTTAAAGCCAACACTCTAGGTAAGACATTGATGCTCCGTTTGGCAAAGCCTAAAGACACACTGAAATCCCATTAGTGACACCTGGGAAAGTCTCGTGTGTGTCTGTCTCTCTCTCTCTCTCTCTCTCTCTCTCTCTCTCTCTCTCTCTCTCTCTCAGCACTGTGTGTGTGAGCATGTTTGTGTGTGCCCTACAATCCATCTAGCTCTGTTATCACACTCTAATCAGACTGCCGTGAGCCCCCTCTCTTTCTTCACCCACCCCACGGAGCTCAAACCACCCCCTGGGGTGCACACATGGTCTATACGGACCAGGCAGAAACCCCCGCCACCCCCTCCCAGAAGCGTGTCTGGGTTGGTGGCTGCGTTAATCCCAGATTGATCTAAATACACATCCAGTTATTATTCATGTAAGGATTCGAGCCCCGTTTCCTATCCCATAACCCCTTACTCCTCACTTTCCCTAGGACCAAATAAGATGGACTGTTCCAGATGGATTGGACAGATATGCAACTCCCATATATATATATATATATATATATATATCCACTGATGCAGTGTCATTGCTAATTCCCTTTCTTGATTTTTAAACATGGTTTAGCCTCATTTTACAAGAAATATCCTAAGGCCTAATGTATTATTAATCCTACATCAAGTGAACACGATATTACACAGTTAAAATGACTTTACGACTTAGTAAAGCCCCTTGTTGAGTTAGAACCTCTCCTCATCAATGAAGCATTGCACTTGCACAGTGTCAGTTAGGAGCTGACACTTTATACATGTTAGATCCCTAAGGCCTTTTGATTGATCATATTGGTAGTGTCAGACAGAAATTCAAGAAGAATGCAATTAGCCTGAGGAAAACCATGGCCCTGAGTGTCAATTTAGCAGATTTTGTCCAACAAATGAAACAAGAGGAAATCTGCAGCTTACGTCTTTACAGGTTTTACACTGATATTGTGTACGTCATATAAAGTATTTTGTTTGGTGTTGTTTAAGCATCTGCTTTACAGGTGCCACATGTACACATAAGGGCGCTACATACTGTACAAGTCTGACCAACGAAGACAAGGTCGCCTCATAAGTCCTTTCATGCCACCATACAATATGTTCTGCCCTAAACAAAGTGACAAAATAAGGTGACAGATGTTAGCATGATTAGCATGCAACCTGTACCCTTTAAATGTCATTTTCTTTCTTTAATTTAATTTGTTTACACAAGCGTGGTGGTGGTAAGCGAACACTAATTAGGCATGTCGACTGCATTAATTTACACTCGACCCATTGTTTCGTTTAACTCGCTCTCGTAGAGGGCATCTACGAACAAGGTATGCTGCTGCCTCACAGACACCAATGACAGTGGCTTATTAACACGGGTTAATGTACCCAGATATTCATTACAGTATACTCACCAAGAAGACACAGGGCCACAGCAGCAGTGACAGCCAGAAGCCACCGCCTCTCCAATCCCATGGCCGTGCCTCACACTGCTTCACACATCCCCCAACCTGAAACAGGGCATGGCACATTCTTGTTACTGTCACTGGAGCACCACGACAAAGAGCCCTCACATCCTCCTTCAGACGACCAGCAGTTAAACATCAACAATAATCCGACAACCAGACATTCCAGATGCAGAGTCTGATCGAAGGTTGGTTTAAGGCAATCCAACCAGTGCTCTGAGAAGATTACTACATACAGTAGATTTATAGAATGTACAGATTACAGAGAAGTGTGTGTGTGTGTTTATTGTGTTATACTGTATGTTGACTGTGTCTATGATGTGTACTTTGTCTCCATGTACATGCACTTGTATGTTCAGACATATGAGACTAGACTTGCATGAGAGTGTATAGGACTGGTGCTTGTGATTGGACCAGCTCATTCCAGCTAAATGGGTCAACAGTAATTGACAGGTGGCAACTGCAGTGAAACAACCGTCTCCTGGTCTCCAGGTGTTATATAACTAGTTCCTAAATAGATTACAGTGAAATCAAGAAGCAGCTATTGTACAACTGACTTTATGTCAATTATATTGAAAGCTGTTCAAACTTAATTAGCCTAGATTATTTTACCATAACCAATAATAATACAACAACAATAATAATAATAATAATAATAATAATACAGCATGCAAATAACATTCAATGATTCAAGTGTGGGGGGTGCAAGTTGCAAAGTTGTGCTATTAAACCTGTAAGGTCCTCATACATTTGTAGCCCTTAAAACAAACAAGGTAGAAGGGGCACCGCCTTCCCTTTAAGCTTCCATGATTTCACTTCATTCACAAGCACTGATGCCATTGTATTACTTTAGGTTTATTGAACAAATAGAAGACTGAGGCTATTATGAGGCCTAGTTACAGGCTGACTAAACGTGATAGAATAGAACCCTACTGTAGATACTTGAGAGTAATGGTTACACTTGATAAAATAAGCATCCCTGAATAGAACAGAGCAGAATGCACTTTATTGACAGAGACTGCCATTAGTGTTAGTTGTGATATGGACCAGATCACAGGGATTGGAGGTATTTCATTGTGCACTGACTGCAATTACTAATACTATTGCACACGTACGCACAGATTTCACCTTACAATACACAAACCACTGTATCATCCAGGTTGCTCTCTACACTGTCATAAAACGACCTCAGACAGGTAGGGTAGGCAATTTGAACTGATAGGCTATCAGCGCCAACAATTCAAACATATCAAGCTAATAAATATTTAGTGTTATTTATTTTACTGCTGACCTATTCCCATAGGCGTGCCTGAAGAAGCCATGGTGGGGTCTTTGTCTACAGATGTGGTGTGGAGGGGGGGGGGGGTTGTTGAAGAAAACCTGGTCATTTCCTTTTCCAGATTTTTCCCCCGGAAATAACCAGGTTGTGCAGCAGCAGGAGTGTACATGTAAACACAAGAATCCTCTAGAAAGAGCCTAGCTAATCCATGACCGGTATTACACAGTGGATGAAGAAAAGCAGTTTCCTAAAGCACCTGTGCGGTGGAGACCCACGGGCAAGGCAGTCAACAGAAGCATCACGTGACCACTTGCAGAATTCAAAGGCTCTGCCGCAGTCACATATCTTTAGATTAGAGTTTATTGTCATCAGTAAGTGCATGCGCTATGAGCACTTGGGTGGTTTAACCTATACATGGGTGTTTGATGGAAATGGGACACTACAAACCATCTCTCAGTCACACAATCCTTATCTCTATTTAACCCCTTGCCTGACCTTACCTGACCTGACCTGACCTCTCCCCCCCGTCTCTCTCTCTCTCTCTCTCTCTCTCTCTCTCTCTCTCTCTCTCTCTCTCTCTCTCTCTCTCCCCCTCTCCCGCTC
>JAODTR010053720.1:0-13294 GCA_025399935.1 Amblyopsis rosae
TTTGGGGTCCCTTGCTGAAGCTGCTGCCCCCGCGACCCGACTCCGGATAAGCGGATGAAGATGGATGGATGGATGGGCCAGGGGAGAGGAGCAGGTTATGGGGTTGGCGTTTGTTTCCATGGGCCCTTTGAGACTGGGATTAAGGGCTATACAAATAACACACGTTTTAATTGAGGGGCTCCTCGCCGATTCTTGCGGCAAAATGAGACCGGAGCTCAGGAGGTCAGGGCGGTCTCACAAGGCTAATAGTCCCTAGCCTGACAAAAAATCTTCACATGTCACAATGCGCTCATGGTTCTCTGTAAACCCTCCAGGCTCCAAAGGGGACCGGGAGGGTCCACAAGACCTCCGGGCCAGCCAGGTGACAGCTCGCACTGCGCTGTTGTCATGGAAACCACCCCCGGTAGCCACGGGCAGCTACAGGCTTACCTATCAGACGGAAGGTCAAGAAATAAAGGTGTGTGTGCGGGTTGGGGGGGGGGGGGGGGGGTGTATCCATCAATTATTTAGTAAGTAAAGCACATTTAAAAGTGACTTTCACTGGGCAGAAAAGCACCTCCTGAAGTGTTAAATTATATTAAGCATTGGAATATTTCAACACTTTTAAATATTTAGTTTTATCAATAACAACAATTTAAATTGAATGGTTTATTGTTTCACTTTCAGCCCAATATTATAACTAATAGATAACATAATGATTCTCTTTTGGCTGGTTCCATTGAGCTGTCATTGCGTTTCGTGAGAGTGTTTGGACAGTGTCTGACAGTTGTCCTCCACAGGAAGTGACCGTGGATGCCGCGGTGACCGAGCACAAGCTAACCAGGTTACATCCCGGCTCCAAATACACCGCCCAGCTGCAGGGGAAGAGGGGCGGGCTCTATACTGCCCCAATCACTACGGAGTTCACCACAGGTATTACACACACAAAAACAACATATGAAGATGTGTAGATGTACAAGAACATGTATGATTCAAGAAATATAAATGCTGTTCTTGTTTAATTGTTTGGAGCAAGCAATTAAACAAAAGCAAAATGTATCTGGATTTATGTGAGGGAGCCCACCATAAAGCCATATTAAAATGAAATGCAACTAATGACCAAATGAATTGCATCAAAATAATCTCTCTCTCTCTCCCTCTCTCTCCATCCCTCTGTTCCCTAGGCACCATGCGGTTCCCATTCCCAGCAGACTGCTCCCAGGAGCTTCTGAACGGTGTCAGGGAGTCCGGGGAGGGTAAAATCTTCCCCAAGGGAAAACAGGGCGCACCTCTGAGCGTCTACTGTGACATGGAGACCGAAGGTGGTGGATGGATGGTAGGGACACGGGAGCAGTTGGAAACAATTGGTCACTACAGCTGTCGCATGTTGAGCACTGTAATCCTGAACGTCATGGTTTACCTTGTATAGGAAGGACTGTACTGTTTCGTCTCCAACTAACTTGACTTGACATGACTTAACTTAACTACTTAAATCTGACTATTTAAAAAAGTCAGATTAATATATTATGTAATCCTATCCTTTGAATAAGTGAATAAGTATGTCATACTGTGTATCTGATTTTGTTTCCTGTATACAGGTCATCCAGAGGCGCAAGGACGGTTCTGTAGACTTCTACCGAAACTGGAAAAACTACACTAGAGGTTTTGGAGAGCTGAGCGGAGAGTTCTGGCTTGGTGAGAGAGAGAAACACACCTGCTACTATTGGTGGCATTACAACTTGTTACATCGTGTTTCAATAACTTCAATAACTTTATTCATTTGACCAACCACGGTGGCCTGTACATCTGCCTAAGCACCCATGAGCAAGAGACAGAGTACCTTGACATGTTTGGGATGTTCTATCTGCCTCTATACTATATTATACATAAACAATACATTTAGAAATGTACATGATCTTCTACAGCCTCGGGTGTCCAGATTTCAAATATGTAAACGCATTGAGCACGCGCACACACACACGTGCGCGGCGTGCACACACGTACACTCTCTAGCCATTACTTTGCTCTAGTCTTTCACTGGCATACACAAATTTACACTACAAAAAATCTAAATCTTACCAAATATATTTGTTTAATTTCTAGTAAAAATACCTAACTACACTTAATATAAAACACAATTACCTAACAAGAACTCATCTATCCAGATATAATGTCTTATTTCAAGAAATCTTACAAGCAAATTATCACTTGTTCCATTGGCAGATTTATATACTTAATATTAGCAAATATGACCTTGTATTCATAATTATTTTACTTATTTTTGAAGAGTCATTTTTTGCAGTGTAATGAATAATAAACCATAACTAGTCAGTTGAACTGAAAAACATTGTATTGTATTGTTCTGTCTCTGCAGGCCTTGACAACCTGCACAACCTCACCGCCATGACCAGAATGAGCCTGCGCGTGGATCTGCGGGACGGAAAAGAGTCCGTCTTTGCCAAATACTCAACCTTTGAGGTTGGCAAGAAGGACTATAGGCTGACTGTGTCCGGCTACAGTGGCACCGCAGGTGTGTTGATATGCTAACAACAAATACTGAGTCCTGTCTAGATGTGATGGTCTTATACTGCAGGCTCTAGAGCCACCTAGTGGATGAATGTAGTATTAACAGCTTTTGTTTTTTATTCTGAAGGTTTCTTTGAAATATGAAGATACTGTGTTCTCTAAGAGAGATCATGCTGGGATAAAGTTATCTTTATCACAACCATCACTTATTCAAATGTCCTCAATAAAGAACCTATATTTCTAAATTAATATACATTTTATACCACCGTCTTCTATGTAATATCTTCCATTCTTGCTTCATGGAAATTCTAACGCTACTTTCACAAATATTCTGGTTTAGATACACAACAAAACATTCATTCTATGTTCCCCCGGCCCCGTGACCTCTCTGTCGCCCCCTGCAGGTGACTCTATGACGTACCACAACAACCAGCTGTTCTCCACCTGGGACAGGGACCCAAGCCACTACACGTGGCGCTACACATGGCGCTGTGCCATGTCCTATCGCGGCGGCTGGTGGTACAAGAACTGCCACGAGGCCAACCTCAACGGGGTGTACGGCGTCGGCGTCAAGCATCAGGTACGTGCGGTTGTGTGCGAGCGGATGTGTGTGTGATTCATACAGTACATACACACTGTATATATGGTGGCCTACATCGATATAAAACTGCCATGTCCGTTCTGGTTGTGTGCCAGGGGGTGATCTGGACCTCGTGGAAAGGCAAGGAATACTCCATCCCTTTCACCGAGATGAAGATAAGACCTGCTTCCTTCAGACCCCCAGCTCAGTGAAGAGAGACGGGGATGGGGGGGGGGGGGGGGGAGAAGGCTACAAAGCTACATGCACGCACTAGATGCGTACATTTCACACGGAGCCTCCCCGAGGAGTTGCCAGCAGTCACAGTAACTGTATTTTACAACATGTTACTGTAGGCTGTAGTTTACAGTATGCTACTGTAGATTATTTACAGCATGTTACTGTAGTTTGTATTGTACATATCTGTTTTGGGTGTATGTTGGGCTCTTTAAAAAAAGCCTTTTATGATTTTCCAGAGATTTATAAGAAACTTGAGCATCTGTCATAATTAGCCAAATTTAAATAATTTGGGTACAAATGAATGCTGACTATATATATATATATAATTATGCAGAGGTATTATTAATCAGTTTGTAATGAGTTCTATTGGATTGTAATGACTACGATAATATTGGGTAAATGCTATATGAACAAATACCCAAACTGCCAATTTACCAAAGAGAGTATCGAATACATTTTTGGGAGAGGGGGGCCTTTAAAATACTATTGCACCCTTTTTATAAACTGTAAAATAGAGTATTATATGTCAGTCTATGTAAGTTATCAAGATTTTGTTTTATAGAATTAGTCCCGTGTAACTTTGTCTTTTTGTACATTGTTATACATGTTTTAATGTTTTAAATACCCCTTCAAGATTAAGTGATTAAAAATAAAATGTTAATAGTTTCCGTAAAATTTTACCATTCCTGTATGTCGTAAAATGGCAATAACCTAATTCATTTGAACCATTTGAACTAAACACATACGTCTTCTCTGAAAGGTATGCTTTTCCGAAACGCTGCTGATAGGAGAATAACATTTTTTTTATTTTTTCTTTATTCCTGAATGTATTTGCAGACAGATGCCTTCAGACTGCATCTGGAAACATTCACTAGTGCCTTGTCCAACTTTATTTTAGAACAATATATTGTATATTTTTATGGCCATTTGGATATTCCAAAGGACCCTTGGTGCCAAAGATTTTCTTAAATGTTGGTCTCTAATGAAAGGTGACAGATCATTAAACACACTGTGTTCAACATGCAATATTGTTAATGAAAAAAATATTAAACTAAAATGTAGTAGTATTTAAACGGCAAATTTTTACTAAAGATTTAAACTTGAGCAAAATCAATTTTCTGTCACCCAAAAAAATGTGAGAATATATTGAGGCTTGAATAAAAATACTGTTTTTTTAATGGCATGAGAACCAGCTTTGTTTACTGTGCACGAAATACCAGGACTAAGCCAGCTGTGATGGATCAACTTATTACGAAGTGGTTGGCATGCCAGCAGTCTACAGGTTGTTGGCATGCCAACAGTCTACAGGTGGGTGGCATGCCATCAGTCTACCTGTGGGTGGCATGCCATCAGTCTACAGGTAGTTGGCATGCCAACAGTCTTTAGGTGGTTGGCATGCCAACAGTCTACAGGTGGGTGGCATGCCAACAGTCTACAGGTGGGTGGCAGCATGCCAGTCGTGGTAGCAGAGCGATAGGTCGCAGGAGAAGCACTTGACCGGCGTCGTGGCGCGGCAGTGCTGGCACCTCGGCCTGCCCACCGTGCTGTGCCCACTGATGTGCCCGGCAGGCTCTAACAGGGGACGACACGGCCTCTGCCAGCTCCTGAGCCAGTGTCTCCCGGAAGGCGAGCACCCTCCCCCCAGCAGGAACTTCCTGAAGTTCCTACTGATTGGCGCTTCATGTATCCAATGAAATGACTAAAACTAAGGATGCAGCTTCAAATAGGAAGCCATGCTCAAAACAAACAGAAGGTATAGGCTATGTGTGTGTGACGTTTAATTTCCCCTTTTTTATTTTAAGTGTGTGTGTGTCTTGAGGTGTCTGCTGACCTCTCCCCCAAGGAGGTGTGTGTGTGTGTGTGTGTGTGAGTGCCCCCCTCCCTTTCCTTTTTGTGTTTAACTGTGTGAACTTCTGACTTGAGGTAGTTAACGTTAAAAAAATAAAACACACACACAAAAATGGAAAGGCTTATTGTCCCGTTCGGCAAACGACTGAACCGGTTGTTGTTCCCTTCTTGTCACACAGCAAGCAGCAACCGGAGGGTGATGGGCTGTGACCGCTAAAACAACATCCACTTAACATGGCAGCAAAGCGATCGTTTATGTTGCAAACGTTTTCGAGGAAAGTGCTCCTTTCCTCGAGTCTGCCTCCTTGTTACTCTGACAAAAACGTGTAAATGTCTTTCCTCGTACACATTTTCACGAAATATAATTGAAATAATACAGTAAATAATGGTTAAAAACGTGTAGTGATTAAAACAAACTGATCATAAACCAGGAAACGGAATCCATTTTAAGTCAAAGTGAAAGTAAAATCGTATCGCAATGTAAGCGCTGACACACCAAGCTTACACTACACCTCTGGTAATAGTTATTGCATTGTCTACTTTCCGTCTTTCTGTCATTTTCCGATTAGACTGTATAAGTTTCCCCAGACTGCTTGGTAGAAGTCCTCTACTACACGATGCTGAATACCTCGGATACTTGTCAAATGCAGTGTGGGGGATTTTCCTTTGACAACACACGCAGGTAATACCTATAAGCTTATAAGATAACATATAACGAAAGAAAATGATAAAATAAAAACAATATATTTGAATTGATAATATAATTAATATTAAGGCATATTTGATCAAATATTTTGCATGGCATACTCATCCTATTGCTGTATAATGCGTTGTCTAGCAATGTGCATATGATCTGCAATTCTGTGTGTTTGTGTATGTGTCTGTCTGTCTGTGCTACTGCTGATTTCTTTATTCATTCATAGGAATGAAGCATTGGAGGCTAACTTGTCAGAGCTGGGCTACAAAGCTCCCAAGGCTAGGAAGACAGGAACCACCATCGCTGGCATTGTCTTTAAGGTGAGGATAAAACACGTCCAGCCTGTAGTTCCACACTGTCCCTATAAGGGGCAGGATAATATACATGTACTGTAGATTTTGTATTGGCACTCTATGGGCCAGTTTACTAAAGGTTTTCTTGAGTAAAAACGTGTGTAAATCCTTGGTGCCCATCTCGCGGTGTGCACGAAGGACGACACCTTTCAAAAGTGAAAAGATAGTGCTATCTTTTTGTGAAAATGCAATTTGGGGCTTCAATGTTAATGTGAAAAATAATGGATGGGGAACAGGCATTAATTTAGTAGGCTGCACGCAATGTGTATCAAGCCTGAAAGCTATTTCAAGTGATTGTGACAGCTGTCTATATTTAATACGTTTGAAAGGAACGTGCAAACTGCCAAGCTGACTCTGGTTTGGACTAAGTTAGCCTACCAAATGTTAACTGAGCTGCAGGTCCATTCACCTATCTTCTGTTAATTAAATAAAATAATTGTGTCCTTTAAAGCAGTAATCGTTCTGGATCAAAAGCAATCCCTCTTGTTGTTAAACCCAAAACAGAAACATTCAAAAACCAGGGGCAGTTCATTGTAGCTACATGAAACCCCTCCATGATTACACAATCGCTCTAGAGACGGTGCTAGAGCCCTTGGGCTTTAGCCTCCCTTGCTAAGGCGTTTGCTCTGTAACCTGTGGGAGGCAGCGGGGTAGGCAGCCCTGGCTCCATAAATAGGAACACAAACAAAGTGTTGCAGACAACAATATCCTGGCATTTGCAATGCTTTTCCAATGTGTGGGTCAGAGTCTCTGAGGGAGCACCCTATGGCATTGAAGGAGGAGGTGCTCTTGTTTTGATTTTAATTTCAATCTAGCAAGCGTTGCCGAGAATAACTTTAACTTTAAACATGATATAACACATCATCCCCCCCCCCCTTCCTCCTTGCCAGGATGGGGTGATCCTGGGAGCTGACACTAGAGCCACAGATGACATGGTGGTCGCAGACAAGAACTGCATGAAGATCCACTACATCGCTCCCAAGATATAGTGAGTAGTGGGTTGTGTATGTTTGACAGCTCTGGGTTTTGCAATACAGATCTAATGAGTTCTATTGAGGGTCCTTACAGTGGTCTGTCTCTTCTATATAATGTCTCTGGTGCTTCTCCCATAGAGTTCTATTGAGGGTCCTTACAGTGGTCTGTCTCCCCTATATAACCCAGCTGCTGTGGGGCGGGCGTTGCTGCTGACGCAGATATCACCACCCAGATGATGTCGTCCAACGTGGAGCTGCACTCGCTCAATACAGGGCGGCCGCCGCTGGTCGCCATGGTCACCAGGCAGCTGAAACAGATGCTCTTCAGGTGTGTGTGTGGGGGGGGGGGGGGAGAGAGAGAGAGAGAGAGAGAGAGATTTTGAGCCGTGCTGCTGCTGTGCCCTTGAGCCAGGCGTCTGAGCTCACGGGCCTTTGCTTCCGCAGGTACCAGGGTCACATCGGGGCGTCCCTCATCGTCGGTGGGGTGGACGTGACGGGGGCCCACCTGTACAGCGTTTTCCCCCACGGGTCATATGACAAGCTGCCCTTCCTCACCATGGGTGTGTGTGTGTGTTGCCGTGTGTATTGACGTGTGTGTATGGGTGTGTGTGTTGCCATGTGTATTGACATGTATTGGTGTGTGTGTGTGTGTGTGTTGCCATGTATTGGTGTGTGTGTGTGTGTTGCCGTGTGTATTGACATGTATTGGTGTGTGTGTGTGTGTGTTGCCGTGTGTATTGCCATGTATTTGTGTGTGTGTGTGTGTGTGTTTGTGTTGCCGTGTGTATTGCCATGTATGTGTGTGTGTGTGTGTGTTGCCGTGTGCATTGCCATGTATGTGTGTGTGTGTGTGTGCGTGTGTGTGTGTGTGTGTGTTGCCGTGTGTATTGACATGTATTGGTGTGTGTGTGTGTGTTGCCTTGTGTATTGCCGTGTATGTGTGTGTGTCTTGCCTATAACTATTGTTACTGGCTCTAAAGTTCATCAGCCCTCCCCTTCCCCTTCCTTCAGGGTCCGGGGCTGCGGCTGCTGTCTCTGTGTTTGAGGACCGTTTCAAACACAACATGGAGGTATGTGAGCGGAGTAGGAGCGGAGCGATCACAATTTGACGAGGAGCGTAATTTGATTGGGCAAGAAGGCTACCGCTCAGTCTATCGTTAAGTCTATCTCTCAATCGCTCCAGTACCTCTCGGATCTTGGCGAGTAGCCGGTCACATCGTAGCTGTTTGCTTACGTGTGATGTATGGTAGTTTAATACGTGTAATTATACCCCTTACCTGTGGTTGGCGCTGTCTACCTAGGGAAGGCTGGACAGAACCTGAAATGAAGGAGCTGCAATGGCGCAGCAAAGAACAACATTGTGCTTGAGTCATGTGTTCTCATAAAAATAACGGCAGGCTACATTATGGAGTTCACCTGTTTGAGTGTAGACTATATTTTGGTTAAAAGGGAGGCTAGATCTGAAGTCTGTTTGAAATTATACTGTAGGCCTATTCTCACCCATTCATGTCCGTAATAAACTACATTGCTACACAGCCTACTCAACATACATGATAGGCCTACATCATCACAAAATTGTACAGGTTTGTTTGAATTATGACTATACAGAAATAAATGGAGCAAATTTGGAGCTGCAGTTTTGTTTCCTTTGAGCGAAGAGCTGTTTTGAGCGGAGTGATGTGAAAGACTTAAAAAGGAGGAGCAGAGCGTAGACTTCGCTCCGAGCGAAGAGTGGGTTTTCTAACAGCTCCGATTCGCTCACATACTCTGCTTCGCGCATAGTGCAAAAATAAAATATGCTGTATTGTGTTGAGCTGACACAGCCCTCACTCTATCACTGTAGTGTGTGCATTTGTTTTGGTCTGAGATGCTGGTGCGCTTAGTGAGACATCTAGTGGCAGGAAATCACATTGAAACACTTTAAATAAAACATTTATGGAATGCATCTGAACTATTGTGTGTGTGTGTGTAAGTAAGTACACACAGTAAAGTTTATTTGCATTTTTCTCAGACAGAGGTCACAAAATTCTTTTGTGTGTGTGTGTGTGTGTGCGCGCACGTGTGCGTGTGTGTGTGTGTGTGTGCTGCTCCTTTCCTTCGTCTCCTGCCCGCCTCCTCTCAGCTGGAGGAGGCAAAGCAGCTTGTGCGGGACGCCATCACTGCGGGGATCTTCTGCGACCTGGGTTCGGGCAGCAACGTGGACCTGTGTGTGATCACGGAGGCTGGGGTGGAGTACCTCAGGGGCTACGACAGGCCTGCGCAGCGGGGCCACAAGTGAGCTGGAGATGTGCACAATACGAATACGCAGAGGCTCCCGTCGACGTGGCCACTTGGCCGTGATGTAGGGCCACTTGGCCGTGATGTAGGGCCATTGGCCGTGATGTAGGGCCACTTGGTCGAGATGTAGGGCCACTTGGTCGTGACGTAGGGCCACTTGGCTGTCATGTAGGGCCACTTGGTCGAGATGTAGGGCCACTTGACCGTCATGTAGGGCCACTTGGTCGAGATGTAGGGCCACTTGGCCGTCATGTAGGGCCACTTGGTCGAGATGTAGGGCAACTTGTTTGTGATGTAGGGTCATTTGGTCGAGATTTATGGCAACTTGGTTGTGCTGTAGGGCCACTTGGCCGTGATGTAGGGCCACTTGGTCGAGATGTAGGGCTGGTGCAATTCATGACATTTTTATTGAGATTTTAATTTCAGCTCCTAATAATCACTAAAACAATGTAATAAGTAAGAAAATAAGTAAGTAAACACATTTCTTTTCTTGGGTTCTGAATGTCACATTCACTCACAACTAAAGTGATTGATCAACGGGAAGAGTATTAAGGGTATTTTCAGTAGATTTTACTGTTGATTTGTTTCTTTGCCTTTATGTGCAGTAATGGCAACAACTTTCAGTGAGCGCTAAATATTTCTTATCTCAGTTTTGACCAAAATAATCGTGATTATGATTTGTTTTCTTCCATAATTGACCAGCCCTATTGTCAACTTCCAGCCACTAAGTGTTGGAGCCATATTGAGTGGTTTATGATTAATATAAGAGAACCTGCTATAAATATATTTCAGTTAGATTATTATGAAACTGATCTGTTACCTTTGATTGCGTATCCAAATTGAAATGCGTCACTGCCTACTGTGTCAATTACCTATTGCCTGTGTGACATTTCATATTGCTCCTCCCGATGCATCAAATATATCAAGTGACAAGCTGCCTTTAATTAGGTGATGGGACATGTTTTGGCCATGATGCAGAGACTGAGTTCAAATCACTGTCGTAATCACAAAATATCTGTTTTTCAGAGAGGGGCAGTACAGATACAAGCCTGGGACCACAGCAGTCCTGACTAAAACTGTGACGCCTCTTGCACTGGATGTCCTCGACGAATCTGTTCAAATAATGGCAATGCGATAAAATGGAGTCTCCTGCTGCAATACAAGACTCGAGTACTGCTCCTGCTTTTATTCTGGGGAAAATCACTTCAACAAGGACATAAAAACCATATCAGAATATTCCCTATATAAAGTGCTGGGCTATTTAGTTCACACCTTGTATTCAGCAACATAGAAAGCTACTGATATACTCATTTATGTGTGGACTTCTAAAGTGGGTATTATGCAAAAGTTATCTTCAACATAAAAACAAGTAAACAATTTAAAGTATTTCCAAATCCACCCCATCTATCCTAACACCATTTGAGCAAAAATAAATGAATGCTACAGTTGTTGTTAGCAGTTTTCTATACAACAATTATGACACTTTGTGAGATTTAGAGCATTTAGACTCCGTCCTCGATTGGTACCGTGTAATTAATATCAAACGCATCAAACGTTTGGCACGCCCACTAGCACCAACCTGATTGGCTGAGAAGGACCGCTGGCAGAAAAGCGTTTTTTGAATTTTTGTTTGGTGCAGCTTTCGTGTTGCACGAAAGAAGTACAGTGTCGATTCATTTTGTAATGCTTAGGCCGCATTGATTTATTGTTTTAAGGCGTGTTGTTGGATTGTAAGTATTGAGCCTGTCGGTACGTTTGGCTTCTTCTCCGTCTTCTGTAGAAATATTTTTTTTCTGGAAGGATAAAATAATCCTGGGTAACTCGGCGACTAACCTAAACGTTATAGTAGGCTACGTACTCTAGCGATGCTATATAATCGAAAAACGACGTGACATGCAGAGTGCATTGAATACATGCATGGTACATGCACAATAGTTCTCTTTAGTCTTTAGGTGTGTATGTTTTAAGGAGAATAGTTGGAGATTGAGCTCATTTAAAGGTACGAGCTAAGAATCCGTGCAGTAGTCATTTGGTTTGAGGGGACGTAAGGTACTGTGCCAAGCGTCAACTAGACACAGTATAGCGCTGTTGTTAAAAGTATATGAAACAGTTATCCTGGCCGTTTTTAAAACCCTACTTCGTTATCTTTCGGGTGGTGGTAGGCTATAACCACAACTATTTTGACTTGCTACGAAGATGCGTGGTCACGACTCATCAGCTGTCCGTCGGAAAGGCACGGTTCCTAAACGGCGACCGCAGCAAACAACCCCTCCCCGTGCAGGGCCGTCTGGCACGCCGCCGGCACCGTCCACGACCCGGGCCGCAAGACGGAAAAGAGCTTCAGGTAAGAGGAAAGAATTAAACTATTTGGTATTACCGGCAAGAAAGCCAGGTATAGTATATTGTCACTGCACTTTGTCTATAGGTTGTGATTATTTTAGGTGTTGCGATATTTACCAGCATAGTTGGATCAGTTGATTATTACGGTACCTGGCTGACGAACTGTGTCGTCACATGTATAGAGCAAACGCAGAAGTCTCCCAAAAAGCGGAGGTTCCGTCCAGGAACTAGGGCCCTGATGGAAATACGCAAGTACCAGAAGAGCACTGACCTGCTTCTCAGGAAGGGGCCATTCGCCCGCCTGGTAAGTCACCAGATCGCACACACCAGTCTCCTTGCCATCCAGTTGTCAAATAAATTGCAGATGATCTGTGCTATAAGTTTTAGTAGTGTTTTTGTGTTGCACATAGACAGTGATCCTATGTTTAGGAATACTGTCATACATGCATTGCATTTACTACTATTTATACCATACTACATACTATATAATGTGTGTGTGTGTGTGTGTGCATACATACATACATACATACATACATACATACATACATACATACACGTGTGTGTAGATAGATAGATAGATAGATAGATAGATAGATAGATAGATAGATAGATAGATAATTAATGAATTAGTTGGACAGGCTATACACCAGTCATAATGGCCAATCAACTATACATGGTGAGCATACACGACTACCTGAGGATATCGTTCAATCCGTGATATAGTTGCTTCCAGCCTAAATGCAAGCTATGGCTTTTGAACCTTCTGAGAGCAGATGCTAACAGGCCAGGAAAGAACAGAAGAACATTGGTTGGTTGATTGATTGATTGATTGATTGATTGATTGGACTTGAAGAGATGGTTGCATTCTAAAGAATGTCAACTGAGCTAATAGGTTAACGGGAGCGCTATATGATGCAGTGTCGGAGGTTGAGCGTGTGTGTGTGTGTGTGTGTGCGCGCGTTACCTTTCCGTGCGTGTGTGTTACCTTCATCGCCTCTCCTCCTGTGCCCCTCAGGTGCGTGAGGTGTGCCAGAGATATTGCCACGACAATTACAGGTGGCAGGTCTACGCTCTCTTGGCCCTGCAGGAGGTAGGCTGACTGTAGAGCGCTCACAATGTAGCTCAGCCCACATCATAACAGTTATAATGTAGCTCAGCTCACATCATATAACATTTATAATGTAGCTCCCACATCATATAACAGTTATAATGTAGCTCCCACATCATATAACAGTTATAATGTAGCTCAGCTCACATCATATAACATTTATAATGTAGCTCTCGCATCATATAACATTTATAATGTAGCTCTCGCATCATATAACATTTATAATGTAGCTCCCACATCATATAAGTTATAATGTAGCTCCCACATCATATAACAGTTATAATGTAGCTCCCACATCATAACAGTTATAATGTAGCTCAGCTCACATCATATAACATTTATAATGTAGCTCTCGCATCATATAACATTTATAAT
>JAODTR010053731.1:0-17760 GCA_025399935.1 Amblyopsis rosae
GTAGAGAGTAATTTAGCACTCAGGTGTTGTTCAGAGTCGAATATTAGAAAAACACTTCTTTCAGTAACACAGTTGAAATGTGAATGTAATTAAAGCATGTATAATCACCAATCATACAGTATGTAAAATGTGGTCTCAGCAAATTTTGACATTGGTGGCATTTGCTTATTTATTCATTTATGATTTTAGAGGTTTGTTTTGCGCAAAGGCTTGTTTCTACCCTATTTAAGATATATTAAACAAAATGATGTAACACAAATGTTTAAGTCCCAATTGAATCAGGCGAGATGGATGGATGGAACAATATACATTTTTTTGTGGAAACTCATTTGTGAAAGTTAAATATAGTAAAGAATGTTTTGGAAATAGTGAAAAACGTATGTTCAAGTGACTTGTTTGACTCTGGGTGGAACATAAAGCAGTTTTAAAGCCATTGTTCAGATGTAGAGATCAAAGCTCAAAGCATGCTTGATGACAGTTGCGATGGCAATCATTGTCTGCAATACACATTATATTCACATGCTGATGAACACCCAATTTGGCAAAGATAATACACACCGAATGAAATGGGAGTGTTTTCACATAATTACTTTAATTAACCTCTTAAGAAAACCTACGGGTAAGTGGCAAATATGTATTGTGGGATTGTATTTAACACCGATCAACATTCACAACAGTCACTGAAAGTCAACTTTCTCAGATGAGATTCCATCGTTCGCTTAATTGCTTAGTCGAATATGCTACACAGCCATTGTCACAGACACATTGTACTATCAGATTATAGCAGTCACAACAATAAAGTGTGTTTCCCCCCCACCCCCCACACCTACCGGATTTGGTGCGCACCAACACACTTTTCTGATTTAAAGTTGATAAAAAGTGTGGATCGGGTCCAAAGTGGATCCTGCTTCCCTGGTTGGGGGGATGGGGGTAACATGACATATCCATCCATCCTATTCTGTATACTCTATTATATATTTTATTGATGACAAATGGAATTAATGAGCTGTGCAAAACTACAGACGTGAGTCTATGCCTGTTCAAATTGGTGTGGGGGCGTGTCTCATGGTCTGCTAATATGGCTGGCAACAATGGCCAGTGCAGCGCCACACATTTCTACAGCCAGCCAGCAGTTTCTCCTCTAACTGAATACATGGCCTGACAACATGAATCCCACAGGACAAAATAAACACACAAGCCAGCGCCCACACAAAACGCTTCATTTACATATCAGCCCCTATTATTGTGCGTTGAATGAAACCAACCGGCCTAAATGAAAGAGATAAGGCAGGGCACAATTCTGGTGCAGATCACAGAGGTGTGAACGCACCTTATCTGATTTCCACTACTGTATCTGGTATGGACTTAACTGCTATGTCTCTCTTCTCCCACAGAACGACTACACCTGTCCTCGACCGCTACCTGCTGCCTGGCTGGGAGATGTGGTCGCCATCCACTAAGCAGTCGGCAACAGTGTTGTCACGGTTTCCGAATAGACAACAACAACAATACAAAACAAACAAAAAAAAAACATAAAAAACAATGAAAAAACAACAACAAAAACAAAGACATGCCATTGCCTTTCAAGGATGGAGATGAACAATGCGGTCTCACTAACAAACATTGCATGGCCTAAGATAGAGACTTGGAAGAGATTCGTGGGTCCTCTTCCGTAAGCTTCTGTAATTTATTATTTAATTTTTTTGGCCTGTGGTCTTGAGTTGTCAGCTTTGCTACATTCCATCGTTTTTTTTTTTTTACTAAGTAAATACTGACTCAGAATCTCAGAGGTAACCGTGATGGAAGGACGCGACGGTGTCCGTGTTGAGATGGGAAAGCTTGGGATGGAGGCTTATTCGGACTAATAGCTGGCTTCATCTAAATGTGCTGGGGGAAGTGGGGTGGCTGGGCCTGACATCGGTAATTGACTCTATGCAGAGAACATGGCCTTGTTTTAAAACACAGACAAAAACGACTCAAGGATTACGGATTCTAAAGGCTTTAAAAAGTGTTAATGGAGCCATGAAATATTAATGAATATGCGGTGAACAAGTCACTGTCTGTTCTGCTAACAAAGCTGTGTATAATTTAAAATGTGTCGACATGTTTCCGCTCCCTAAGAAGATCTTTTCAGCTCTCCAGATGTTTTTCAGCGGCGCTAATCAAAGGCCAAGAGGGAGTTAACATTATGCATTCAGGTGGCAGAGACTCACGAGGGTAGTCAGTGGGTTTGTCCATTGTGCCCCTCAGTTCAATGGCAGAGATCATTCGACTCCCTTGGGGGTTGTGGAGAAGGAGATACAGTCAATAGCAAGAGAAGTGTTTAAAGTCTGTGAAAACCTATCTGGGGACATCAAGCTAACCTCCCACCAACAAACACCGATGCAGACGTGTGGAGCCTGTGACTATCCATCATACACTACCTATAGTTTCATCTGGAGATGAAAAAAGGGAAGGTTTCAAATCCATTGATTTTTTTTTTCTTTCTTTTTGTTAAATTATGAAGTTGTCAGAATGTTGTATTTTACGATTATGTATTTCTACCATTTGCAGCACCAAATACCAAAACGCCAAATTAGTTTTTTTGGCTTTGTACTCACTAGGGAGAACTTTCTGTCATTCTTTCTCCCAGTTTCTGGGAGATGTAAGAAGCTGTAGGGTATCCAGACAGGGAAACTTTATTAAAACTTATAAGGGGAGAAAAAAAGCTACCACCGGTTGACAAATCCACCATTTGTGTGTATTGTGTACATGTCTTTGTGAACAAGTAATCCTGAAATGAAGGGGATTATCTTCTCTGAAAGATTTGTGGGTGTCGCTGACATATGAAATATTCTCAATACATACTTTGTCAACATTCATTTCCTTTAAACAATATGGCTACTTCCCTGAAGACAGTAATGTGTTTCATGCGTGTTATCGCAGTATTGTTTAATCTTTTATTAATAATTGGGAGGCATTCAATTGTGAATTACTTTGCTTCAAACGCCGCTATTCACTTTCTTACTGAGGAAAAGGTCATTTTATATTATAAATGTTTCTTTCCCCCCTGAAGTATTGGTATTTAGTAATCCGATGTAATATTTGTTCACTGTTTTATAAAAGGAAACAACTTTATTGGTGAGCAATATAAATTGGTCTTATTAAATATACCCTAATTATTCTTTCTTTCAATTTTCAATCATTTTTCTTCGTTGAAGTCGTGTGTTGACACCGCCAGCACGGTTGCGTAAGTAACTGCTGCTCCAAAAATAAATAAATAAACAAACATACCACAGTCCGTTTGGCGTCATTGTCGCCACACTACGGGCGGAGTTGTCGAAGTCTGCTTTATAATTCGCCTCGTGTTCGCTGATGAGCCTGTCGCGTCAACATTAGCCTCATTAATTCAGAGAGCAGAGACATTGATCTCCGTTCGACCATTCTGTTCCCGGTGACACTCACCAAAGGCGCTGTTCTGCTCCAGCAGCCCCCTAATTACTTACGGCTTCCTGTGTGTAACGCCGTGTGGGGGAGGGCGGGGGCACAACTTAGTGAATTTGTCCCATACCCACTGCTCTTGGAATGTGTCAGGCTGTCAGCGCCAAGGTCCAGATGGCCAATCCGCATGGCACCCCCCCACCCCCCTCCTTACTAACCACCACCTATTTCTCGTCCTTTTGCTGCTCTCCTCCTTCACACATCTCTCTTCCTGTCAGCTTCACCCGCTCCGCTCGCCTGGCCTCAGCATGCGCTGAAGACAGAGCAGGAGCCTACTGGAGGTGGCTGCTGCTGAAGGTAGTGTGCGTGCGTGTGTGTGTGTGTGCGTGCGTGCGTGCGTGCGTGCGTGCGTGCGTGCGTGGGAAGGGGCTGGTGGTGAAGATGCCAAATGTGACGTCTCGGCGCAGCTCAAAGCACTTGCCGTTTGTGTGTGTGTGTGCGCACACGCGTGAGAAGGTTGTGGTGGTGGGGGGTTAACGTATGATTTAATCCGATTTAGAGAGGTAGAGTGAATCTTCTGGCAGCTTGAGGCTGAGCGGTGAAAAGAGATCTGCACAACTCGCATAAGACTTGTGCACGTGCGTGCGTGAGCGTGCATTTGTGTGTGTTTGTGTAGTGTGTGTGGGAGAGGTGTTAGCCTAATATGCAAAGAAATATATTAGTCTGTTACATATAATAGCATAAATTCCTTCTACCGTTCCCATTAAAGTAAAATGACGAAATCATAGTCAATATCACTAGTTTCTACCCCACATCGTATGAAAAACTCTTCTGTTGGTGGAGTGGTGCATGGTTCAGTAAATGTACTGTTACTCCCCAATCACACACACATGCATGTGGTTTCACTATACTAAATCTAGATGTCTTAGAATTTAACAGACTGTCTCAAAGGTATAGTCACCGACTGTAGACTAGTTTTTGTGAAATTCACCAAATATCACAGTCCACTATAAACCCATTCTGTGTGCGCTGAAAAAATTATCTGGTGTTTCTTTCTACACAGCCCTAGCTATGTCATTTAGAACACAAAGTGGTGCAGACTGCACCTCACAACACTATAGTAGCATTGGCAATGTGGGGCTACACCCTATGGCACTGAAGGAAGAGGTGTTCAAATAGTTGAAAGTTCAACCAGGTTTCCCCGGAATTACACCTTTAATTCTACTTCCTTTCATTTAAATTTGAATTCAAATTCCGGTTAGTTTTCTCAACTCAAATTAATGAATTGGTTGCAATTAAACCAAATATGTTATTTTTTAGTAGATTGACATCTCTTGATAGTGTTTGTTAGGTGTGACGTTAGCCCGTGACAGACAGGTGAAATGATTCATGCTATCACCTGCTAAGTATTGTTTTAAATGCCAGCCCTTTTCCAAACTGTTTCAATGAACAGCTTCTTAGATGGTTCTGTGTAACAAAACCATCTCGCACATCAGGTTAACCTCTGACCTTAATGTTGTTTTCCTCGCTCCAATGTATAAGAAATATATACGAAAGGGTTACCGAGCACAGAAAGGTTCCCATCTGGGCGTCTATTTTGTCCCTCCAGAGTTGCTCTGACTGTACAGATTGGGATGTTTGTAAGGATTGCCTGCAGTGACCTTTATGAACTGGCTAAAACTGTTATTGACACAATTCTGGAAGATTTAACATCATGCTTCAGAAACACGTGTGTGGTGTTTCCAAATATCAAGCCCAAATCTATTAAATCTGTTTTAAATCTGAAAGAAAGAAAAAAGGTTATCATCAGGCTGATGCTACTCAAAGGTCAGAGGCAGCAAAACACGTAAAGAAGGAAAGCTAAAATAATATAATAAATATTAACACAATTTAGAGAAGCAATTTAGCAAGAGTAACTGACACGTTGCAGGTGAAGGGTTTCAGTCAATGGTGAGAATGGAAAGGAAAGAAACATGTATCTGTTAAACCTGAAAGGGTGGCTAGCTGAGGAACTGAATAAATTACTTACTTATGGATTATACACAATTTCAACAATGAACAGCAAGCTTTTAGGGTTGATGCCGGAGCCCCTGAGACAAGTAATGCAATCTCGTGCATCAAGGAGAGATAAAGGGACTAGGTATCATGGCATCGGGGGTGTCACGTCGCAGGGTTGGCAAGTGCAGGGACAGACAACACAAACAAGTAACGTGCTAGCCGCAACACAGGCTAAAACAGCAAACAATAACCCCACATATGAACAAAGGACGTCCCAGCGTTACCTAGCCCCACATCCACACGCAGCTGACCACAATCAACAGACAGTGTGGATGGGGGGTGCTGGGAAGACAAGTCGGTGCGTAACGTGGAACGGGGCTCGGCGCATCCTGGGTCGTTACAGGTGATAGGTAACTAAGCAAGCAAAGCCGAAAATGTAGGAAACTATTGTACTCCCAGTGCCCAAGGTCAAGACACAAGATTAACATTGTCCTGTCTCCCCAAGTTATTAAGACATAGATCCTTACTATAACCAAATAACAAAAACTAGATCCCTTAAATTGATTACAGGCGGGCACTGTCAGAATATGCCATATTAACCTTCCACAACCTTATTTTGAAACCCATTTTGAAACCCATGCTAGGTTGCTTTGTATTGTATGTAATATTTGCAGAGCCAGTCTTCTCAAACATGACGAGACATGCCATGGTCCACTTGTTAACGTGTTCATTGTGAAGTGGTGTTATTGGTCCTTGGTGTGTTGGAGCAGGAAGACATCTAAAACATGCAGGGCAGCGGCCCTCTAGGACCAGGACTGGGAACCCTGCTTTAAAACTAGCCCTGACTCCAAACAGATCTGCAATATGCCTGATGACCACAGGAGGCAGTGATGCCTAAAACTCCTTCCCTGTATCTCATACTGTAGAGACCGAGCCCATTTGTCCAACCCACACCGGAGCGAGGAGTTTTAGGCATCACTGCCAGTCTCCACTGACTTGTATTGCATGAAGCTGCGTTTTAATCATTTCTGATTTGTAACAAATACATGTAAAATGCATCAAATCTGTTGTGTGCAGGACGCATTAGCAACAAATAACCCAGAACTGTTTTCATAATCTGTCGAACCAAAAAAATCTAGGTTTTAAACAGACAAAAGTGCATACAGGCAACAAGATGTGAGGCATTTTAGGGGGGAAATGGGACTTCTGTGGGATCCATTACACAACATGTGTGGTGAATGGTTGACCTAGCATGCCACAATAATCCTTTGGCATGGTGGTGAACTCATATTTTAGCTATCTTAAGCAATTTAGCATTTTGTTGGCGCCATATGTTTACCCAGGCATAGTTTGCAATGTAATATGGCACTGCCTCTATTTTAGTTCTCTATTTCTAATTTGGTCTCCTTACATTTTGCCATTTTCTTGCTATCAAAAAATGCATCCTGTTACACAGTAATATTTTTAGTTTTCTTTTGTGTGTCATTAGGTTAAATTCTTTTGGTGGAAGCCAGAAAATACCATAGCTTAACACAAAAAGTATATGGACAGTGGTAAAATGCTATTTTAATGCTATAATATTCAAGGAAAACAATTATCAGTCAATTCAAAGATGATGTGGTGGATATACTTAGAGTTCAAATGGCATGACCCATTTGGAAAGCTTGTATTCAAATTGTGCTGAGTCAGCCCTTACCATTGCTTTTCTCTGCTGGTTCAGTAAATAATAACTTGCTAGAGAAAATAGTGAGTACGAAATGTGTACGAAAATCTGAATGATCAGAATGACCTTACATATATCAGAGTAAGAGGTCTGGGGAGATTGTTTAGGACACTCTATACTGTGAATGTAACTTTTTTCCTTCAGGGTGTACTGTAGCTATAGGTTGCCATACTGTATGGCAGCAATATAGATATGGTTGCTCGTTTATCCCAGAGGCAATCCGTTGCCTGCACTGATAAACGGCGTGTGCTCTGTTATTCAGTGTATTTACGTCTTCAACGTTCTCATGTTTCTTTGTGTACATGCTTGCTACAAAATGAATTGCCCCTGGGGAACAATAAAGAACTATGTTATTATGCAGATACACATAGGCATACAGCTTCAAGGTACAAATACCCTTTACAAGGTGGTTTCATCAAAGTTCCTTTCAGTGGCACAAAACGCTACAGAAGATATGGCCTGGTGATGAGGACAACAATAATCACTTCCTGTGATTAATGATGAAAGACTGCCAGAAATAAATGAAAATAACACACCCCCTCAATCTCGCACACATTGCTTTTCTCATAAAAAATGTCTTACCATTTACAGCCAATTAAGTGCTCTCATATGCTGACCTGTAATTGCATGGAAACACGGTTTGATTGAAAAAGAGATAACACAAAACAAAAGCTACAAAAGTCCACCATAAAAAGCTGATCACAAACACTGCGTGCAATGTCTGGTAGCAGAGTTTGTCTGAAATCCAAGTTTTCGTGCCTACGCACCTGTCACAAATCAGGTAAGCGAGGAACCTGCATAGTTATTTATGACCAGGCATGGTGTTGCCGACCAGCTACCTGATTCAAATCTTTGCATGTTCTAGCTGAAACACCCGATATGCCAACCGGCTGGAACTTGCTTGTCACTGGAGTGTGAAGGCAAGCGAGGTGGGTGAGGGATCGGGAAGGGGGTGGGGGATAGACTGTGAAGTAAAGTCATCGCTAATCATTAGAGCTACCAGGGAGCTGACTCTTGACACCGTTGCACAGCACTGTTTTGAACTAACCCGATGGAAAATTTTCCTTGATATTTGTTTGCCTGGCCAGTAATGGATTTGTGTAGCCTGAGTCCGCCTGACTTTTGCTCTCAGCTCAATTTTCACTGAGGTTATAGTCAGGAAACCTTGTACTCTTTATCGTTCGCCCAGCCACTGTGGATGGCGGACCAATCAGCGACCAGTGGGGGTGGCTAAGTGTGACGACGCTGAAGTCAAGCAGGTGTTTCGAAATGGTGGCAGAGTTATGAAGCGATACAAATCGATAGGTTAAAGACTGTCCAATCTATGACCATTCTGGTTATTCTGGTCACACCAAAAAAGAAAGGCCTTCTATAATAATTGTGTTGTGTAACCAACCCTTCCTGCCCCCCCCCCCCCCCCGTAAATGTTTTTTTTTTATATTGTTCAATCATCTCCTTTTTACATTATGGTATTTGTACATTGCATTGTACCATTTTTGATGATTGACTCAGATGAACATGTTATTATGGATTACAAGTAGACATTTGCTACAGTATTAGTTGGTTTGAAATTAGGTTATGTGAAACAGACTTATTTCATCATGCGTGTGAGGTTAGACCACGACCACGTCGCTCAGATACTGTGGGGCATTAGGGAGCAATGTCTATAACCTCTCCATTCGGCTCTCCTGGGGTTTGTAATTCTTTGAATTGTTGATGCAAATCTGCTAGGAGGGGTTTAGTTACTATTTAATAAAGGAGTCGAAGGAAACATTAATTCATTCATCATTCATGTTTGCTTTGAAGAACATCTAGACTGTTTAACAATTGCACTCAAAGTCATGCAGACCATTTTTTCTAAACCTTTTAGCCCAGTAGGATAACTTGCAGTCTCATTCTAAGAGACCTTACCACATACACACTCACGCAGCAAAACAACTGGAGGAAATACAAGTTTAAAAGAGGTAAAAAATTTAAATAAAAAGTAGATGCAAGAATTATGACACTGGTGACCTTTCTGACAAGGTGAGGATGGAGTAATTGATGCTTAAATATACGCACGTACAGTAAACATGTCATTCCCACAACCCACGTATCATCTTTTCTGGTGTTTTTTTTGTTGCAAGAACACTTTTAAATCCCACTCATCATAGTCTAATCAACTCCTAAATCTGCATGGCAGATATAGAAGGCCTATATAATGCTAGTTTGTGTTAAAGACACAATAAACCAGGTTCTCTAGGAAATGTATAGCAGTCTGATCTGTGATATCTGTTTGCAGAGCAGCCAATTAAAGATATAATACGTAACATTTTGTGACGGTCGGGAACGACAAACACACGATTAACGAAACAAGGACTTTAATCTAACAGAAAAACTCTAAACATACGGCACCACGCAGGGTTGCAACACAAAAGGATTGGCATAAACAGCACGTGTACACAAGAATAACCCGCAGGGGTTGGGACTCAACAAACAACTAATAACGGGAAGCACAACCACTCAACCAGGAACAGGTGCGGGAGTCCATGACTGCCACCTGTCCCAGATCAGTGATTAGTATTCCGGGGAGCGGGAGCGTGCGGGAGAGGCTGGTACCGCCCCGCCACGGGACGTGGGCGTGACACATTTACTCAGCTCCAAACTATGCGTATATACGCTGAACAAAAATATAAACAAAACACTTTTTTGCCCCCATTCATTCATTCATCATAAGTGGGACTCCCGATGTTTGTTTGTGATTGGGGGGTTGGGATGATGAGTGTAACATGAGTGGTGGTATTACTTTATTTTTTATATATTGTATTGTTTTTACTAATTTTGTATTGTTTTTAATGACGTAGTGTGAAGCACTTTGTGTTACATGAATTTGTATGAAAATTGCTATATAAATAAAGATTGATTGATTGATTGAAATAATGTAACAAAGATTATTGTTGTTTTCCAGTTACTGTTAGCCGCCAGACAGATCATTAGCCTACAGCTAACGTCAGCTAAGGACAGTAGAGTAGCCTATAATACGTTTGTAACAGCCTGCATTTGTTCACTCCATTAGTAAAGCTAGTCCATATTTTACTCTGGTCAGGTCTTTTCATATATTCCTTCCACATCATCTTATTCAGTCTATTCACCTCTGCTATGGTGTCCGTGTGAGAATAGCGAGCAAGACTCTTCTAGCTGAAGACTCAGTTGGTAGTGTGTCCCTTGCTGCTGTAAAACATTATGCAGTTCTCGCAAGATGTGTCCAGCCAGCACAACAAAGTGACATAGTGCAGTATCTGGCTTCTCGGGGCACAGATGGCAATGACAGAACTGATGTTCTCCACATTGCAAGTTAAAATACATTTAAAACTATTATTTTAGGGGAAAACATTTAAAAAGTGTTGCTTTAACAAATTCACACATGCTGTACACAGTACAAATGCACTATCATGCACTATTTCACATGCACACACTCAAGAGGCCACTTTTAAGGTGCAACTTATAAATAATAGTGGCTTCTGGATAACTGGCACACGGTCCATCCACATCAATGTTTGACATGTGCGTTTATATGCTCTTCTGCACACTGCTGTTTTAAGGTGTAGTTTTGTGAGTCATCTTCTTGTCATCTTGAACCAGTCTTACTGCTCTCCTCTGAACTCTCTCATTAACAAGGTGCTTTCTCCCAAAGAAATGCCGCTCACTGGATTCATGGTCTCAAAGTCACTTAGATCACGTTTAATCTCCATTCTGTTGTTTGGCACAATGGAGTACCTCTTGACCATATATGCTTGCCTTTAAGTTGCTGCCACATTATTGGTTGATTAGACATTAGCATTTTTGGCAGGGTTACTTTTTCTCAAGAACGCTTTCTAACTTCGAGCTCAAATCAAAGAATATCCCTACACGGCGCCGCTTCACAGTAGTACTACGGCTTTGTTGTGAGCGGTGTTCGTCACTTACATGTTTCTATTTACGGAGTCAGGGATGGGTTAGAAGTAAATTTTCAACTGACACACAGAGAACGGTAAAATAGCGAAATGCAAGGAGGTGAATTTGACAAAAAGCGTATTAGCATATAATTAGCTTGAAATGGTAGTGATACCTTTAATTAGCAGTGAACATTATGGGGGCAGGGTCTGGCTTGAAACAGTGTTTTAAGGCAGCTGCACCCGGCTCGCAATACACACCCTATTCAAAATGTTTTAATTGTGTTTACTGCTATGCTATAATTTACAGTATGTACATATTCTTTCTAAACGTGGCAATATACACAGTTTGAACAATAATTTGAACTATGTCACCTATGATTGTTTGCACAAACAACAGCCGAGGACAGAGCGAGCATAGAATAGATTATGAGGTTATTGTTAATGCCAAATGTTAAACAAAACATACATACCATTATAAAATTATAGCACATGAGAACCTTCAGGGTCATCAATATATTCAGTGAATACCCCAAAGAAAATATAGTATAGCCTAATAAAAATTATATTTATATATATTATTGATCTGATTTGAAAACTAAACAATAAAGAAACAGAGTTACGGAAAGTAAGACCTTTCAGTAAGCAGCAGACTGTTCTCTGACACTTAAAGGTGTGCTACATTACATGAATGCAAATGGGGTGAAAATTAACCAATCGCTATATTTTCTTATGATAGTTGCTAGGCAGAATACTCTGAACAGCTCCCAGACGAAAGAGAAAGGCGAGACATGGAACTGGGTTCACAAGCTTTACGCTTGGCGTTTAATGAAGTGTCTTCACACAGCCAGAAAAAAACATATCGCGGCCAAGAGGCAAACAATAACAGATAGAGAGCAAAAGACATTCCCCAACCTATACCCCTACACAGCTGTAAACGATTAAAAATCAACACAGAAGGAAGCGGCTAGGGTGCGTTGGGGACCTGGGCAAACGTGACCGGAGGCGGACGCACAAAGCGCAGCTGGAAAGGTGCGCCGCACTGACGGCTCAGCTCTGGACGCAGTAGCAGTCAAAGCTTACATGCAGGCAAACGTTTTAAGATCACCGGTTCTGGTTCTGAAATATCGTCTTGATGACACTGAAGGCCCAGTGTCCAGGGTCACGGTTCGCTACTGAATTATAGTCCTCAACAAATGATGCTCCAGCGTTTCAGGTCGTGACATATTTTTTGGTGGTACTGCTCATGTACAGTAACAATGATGGTGCAGCCCCTAACCTGTGCGTTGCTTCACCAATGAGCAAAGCCCTTGGGAAGTACGGAATTATCTATCTATTTATACCTATGGTTTACACCTACAGAAGCAGCACTCCTATGCTACCACTGTGCACACCACAAAAAAAGGTAGCAAAACATAGCTAGGTGCATTCACTTTTTCCCCTGGTTTAACTAGAAGCAGTGGGTCCCCCTCCTGTTCTGTGTGCTCATGCAGATGTTTTCCCAGCATTCCCCCGAGGCATACTGGCACTACTTATTGGAAACAAGGAAAGTGGCTGGCTCACATCGCCTGATTCAATGTAGCAGTAGGTGGAATGGACACACACACACACACACACACACAAACGCACACACACGGAGGCACACGCACCAGCACACACACACATACTGTAAGTGTAACTGCACATAAACACACTGGAACTCTACATTAACACTCTGAACCCAAGTAATACCTGACTGTACAAACTTGTAAGGACTACACATTACCGGCCAGGAATATTAATGCAAAAAAGAAGCCATTGTTGCTACGGCAATGTTCAGTGTTTTAAACTCCCATTCCTGAGGCGTGGCAGACCTTTAAATGTTTAAAATAGCAAACCAAGGATACTGAAGTCTTTCATAAATTAGGTGTTGCACTTTAAAAATACCCACATGGTGATAGCGCTTGTTCTTTAAAGAAGTAGTTATCTTGTGTCAAAATATCTCCAGAGTTGATGTTAGACATTTTATTTTTATACCTCTACTGGAACCTGTCCACAGCCAAGCCAGAAGAGTATAGTAGGCCTATAGTGTTTTACTTAAGTTATCAAGCCATTACTGGATCAATCTAAGAGGTGGCAGACTTTTGAACAGATCATGTTCTACTCTTGCTGCGTTTACACCAAATGGCAAATGAACGTGGAAATGGAGCAGAATCTGCTCCCATAGTGGTCCATGATAGACAATCTCCGGCCTTTTACAAAAACTGCATTGGGGAAATGTACTTTTGGGTTTGCACTCATAGTGCTTTGATGTGCAATTCAGATTATTTCCGATGCCATTAACACAGCCTTTTTGTCCATTGTCATCATTGTCTATAGGGGACAAACATCTCTCCAGCCTTATGTTAGAAAGGGGAGCACCGTTTATCATAATCATGTTGTCCATGCTCCATGTCCTTACTGGTCATTAACGGTGGGCCTCAAGTCTCCAGGCAGCACCATGGCACTGTGGAGACCCTGCCAAGCCTGGGCACAACTTGTCCTTCTGCTTCACTGACTGTGACACTTGGTCAGTTATAAAATCTTTTAAATCCTTTTATAACTGGGAGATATGTATATTTTGTTTAGTGGGGGAATGTAGAAAGTTAAATTTCGATGTTAAATTTGTGAAGCCTCATATTTGGAAATAGTTTTATAGCCTGTCACAGGCACAACTGTGCCCTTATGTAATTTATCTGACTATCATAGCCCCATAACTTGATGAAGGTGCATAATTATTCACCAGAATGCAGGAAATGAAAAGTTTGATGCAAAAAATGTCCTGGCAGAGCGCCCCCGATCTCCCCTTAATATGTCTCTCCCTAAAATACTAAGAAAACCCGATAGCCTTCGGTGACGTCATGTCAACTTGCCATACCTTAGCTTTTGTTGAAACAACGCCCCTTCCCAAGGGTAGGGTATGCTACAGTACGTAACCTGCTGTTGCTATGTGCCAGTAAAATTATTTAGTCTGTTTGCATTACTTATTGACCTCAAAGTTATTCACAAAAGACACATTTCTCTGCATTATATACTGAAATAAGTGCCAAGGAGATGACTGACCAGCATATACAGTTAAGTTGAAAGAGAGCCTACGCCTTAAACCGGAGTCACACTGAATTCTTTCAAGAGCTGTTTTCCAAAACACTTAGGTCCCATTCAGCTAAAAGGTTGGACTATAAATGTGACCTTCATCTTGCCAATAGACTTTGGGGACTTGTCTTATTTTCCTTTAACAAGCTCTAATAATGGCCCCTTCTTTGGACTTGCTTAAATATGCATGTCTGCATCCAAGGTTACCAATCGTCCTTTGACGTGGCTCATGTAAGATGATCTGGAGCTGTATAGGAGCCCATCATTTCATGCCACGTCACATTAGCTAACATATCCACAGCCATGTCTGAGCATGTAATCTTGTGACATGCAGACATGTCACAATCGGGAATGAATGACAGAAACACATTTCAGCACATCAGGTATCATCAACCCAATGCTTTGATATTGGTTTTGTTAATAAAAGTGGTGCATGAATGTATCATACCAGACGGTCAGGAGAATGCTAAATGCTAGTTATAAACCCCCTACCCTATCTTGACTTGACATTGTCATTTTTCAAATCAACCTACTGTAGATGATTCTAAGCAACTCACAATGTGCTGCTGTAATAGAAAAACTAAAATAACTAATCTAAACTAAAGGACTAGCAGACTCAGCTAGACTCGCTGTGTATACATTCAGTTGATTAGAAGAAACTTACATTTTCTAGTTTCTAGATCCAAGATAGGTAAAGTTATTTGGTTTGTTTGGATGACAACATCACTCCAGCTTTGGCACACAAAGTTTGGAACCTTATACATCATCTTTCATTATTTTTAAATTTGGAAGAATCTAAAGCAAAATACTAACACTGTTCTAAAATACTGTATGCACATGTTTATGGGACAATTGAACCCACCCTATCCATTAACCTATTATATGTCTAATTAATAACAATTTAATAATCATAATAATTACCAGACACATGACATTGTGCACAGGTAATGGCTTGTTTTGCTTTAAATAGCACTTATTCCCCCAGTGAAGATACTTTAGGCACAAATTTAGGCATGCCCCCATTGGCCCAATCTGCTGTTCATACACAAACGTTGAATAGGCATTACCAAAACGAACTTGACTGATTGTACCTTTAATTATTTGAATGCTACAAAAAGGCTATTAGAATTGCCTAGATAATGAACAGTTAACTACAGTAGTATCACCTTACTTCATGTATAATGGCAGTTTTCTCTTTTCTCTTTCTTGGTACTTTAACTCCTTTGAAAAAGGCACTTCTGAGTACTGCAATGAGCCATTGCTTGAGGGAATTATGACTTTCATTGATCTTGTAAACAGTCCTGTCCGCCCACTTCCAATAAAAGGCACATTATGCTGCCACACACTGCGCAGGTGAGCTGCATGTTGATGTAACTCCAAATTAGATCTCAAACATGAATGAAGTATGAATAATAAAACAATAGCAAAAGATTATTATTTTACAATATATGTCCATTAATTCTCTTGTACCTATCTTGAACTAATAAATGTCATAGCATGCACTTTCAACTATCAGTTGTATTTCACAAATGGTTAAATACAACTGACAGTTATTAAACATTGACTTTGTTGCTGCAAATCCCAGACACAGAAGACTGCTTTTAATAACATTTCAACTTGTGAATGAGGATAAAATATATATCTTCAGAGGAAGAGTGCTAAATACTTGACACCTACAGTAAAATAATAGAAACTATTAGGAAAGACAGTGCATTAGCGTAGAGGAAATAATAACAAGTGCAGTTAAGGACACCAAATTATTTCTCACTGCTACAAACGTGTGCTAAGATCAATAAATACATTTAAATGAAGTGAGTCTGCACTGCGGATGTTCATCCATGTCTTAAACCAGCATTGGCTCTCTGTCCAAGACAATCTTTTAATTTAAACTTAATTACAGTGGGTAAAATAGCTCACTGGGTTAAGAAAAGTCGATGACCAAGAAAGCTATTCCAATAGAACAAAGCCCACACCAAGCCATTGTGAATGAAATCAATTATTTGTGGCAAAATACTGAAACAGTCTGAAAAGCAGTAACCTTGGAGATCATTTATATTTAGCTTTCCATGTATCATTTTCTCTGCAAGGTAAGGATTAGGTAAAACTACAGTCTGACATGGCCTCAAGCCTGTCCCATTCATTTAATATCCCTTACCAAGTAATCACACTGCTGATGATATTAGTTACTGTATGATGGAAGACAAAGGAATATGCCTCGCACGTTTTTACAGCCGCCTCTTTCACTCAAGCCGCTACATGCCCTACCAGGGCAACTCTCTAGGGCATGGAGAGAAAATAACACTTGTACTACATTTGCATTAGCTGTTACAGCAGGATTCAACCTCTCCCTACCTGTGACATAAGACATGCCAAGCATCTGAATGACAGGTAATCTGACACTGCTGTGCACCAGACAGCAGGCATACACACAGAGACACAGAGAGAGAGAGAGAGAGAGAGAGAGAGAGAGAGAGAGAGAGAGAGAGAGAGAGAGAGAGTGGACAGTAAGGCATCTACTGTCCTGGAAAATGAGACCACATCGTTTTAATGGGCTTATACAATAGAGAACACATGAGAACACAATTTACACACACATTAAATACATTCCCAGTGTTGACGGTACGGTAATTGTGACATTTCTGCCCAAGCTCACTGTTTATGTTTGAAACATTATCGTCATGGGGGGAGAACTCTGAGCGATTAGGGAGGAGGAGTAGAAGCAGGGAGCTGAAGTCAGTAAGGAGGGGCATGCTCTCTCTCAGATTGTCAAACCAAAACAAAACTTGAGGAGTGTCATGTGGCTGGGCTGGATCAAACAATCAACTCAGCAAATTCAGTTGGATTTTAAATAAGTACAGATTTTCTTTTCCTCTGGCAAAAGGTGTTTGAAATGAATGCACCATTCGCCTTTTATTCCCTTCAGACAGTGAGTCATATTTATCTTCAGAGGAACAGAGATGGAAACGTGTGCACGAGAGAGGGTGAGAGAGAGAGAATGAGGGTGAGAGAGAGAGAGAGAGAGAGAGAGAGAGAGAGAGAAGGAGAGAGAGAGAGGGTCAAGAGGTAAAGGTACCATGAAAAGGAGCGATGTGGGAGGAGAGATGCGGTGGGCGTTGGAAGAGAAGAGTGTGGAAGCTCAGCTCAAAAAGGAAAATCAATGGAAATGGGGAGACAGTGAGTATCTGCCACTAAAAATGTAACACCCAATTTTGGCCACAGCTAGGATAGCGCAAGGTGGAGGAGTGGATAGGTATGCCAACAAATTAACTTACGTAAGTGAGGGAGGGACATTAACTTTTAGAGGTTTAAATGTAACAATCTAAATTCTTCAACAGGGGTCCGCCAAATTATTTGATCTCAAACTTATATTCTTCAAAGAATGTAATAATGTGTGAAAATACACAGTAATGGCTTTGCATTGTGTCTTTGTCATTTGTTCTTTGCTGTTCATTATTATTCAAAATATTATAATTCACAGTAATTTGTTGACTGTTCCTAAGCCACTAGCGCTCACCACTCATCATCAATCAATCAATCAATCTTTATTTATATAGCACTTTTCATACAAATTCATGTAACACAAAGTGCTTCACACTA
>JAODTR010053750.1:0-17758 GCA_025399935.1 Amblyopsis rosae
AGAGAGAGAGAGGGGGGGGAGAGAGAGAGAGGGGGGGAGAGGTAGAAAGGGAGGGAGATAGAGAGAGGGGGAGAAAGGGAGAAGAATAAGAAAGAGCTACATACTGCTATGGACCTTGTGCAGGCTTTTAGAGAAGTATCTTACATTACATAATGTCGTTTCTCTGGGACCAAGATGCAACATGAAATAATATCCAGACAGACAATATAACTACATAAAGTACACATGCTATCCTAGTAGTTGGCTCTGAATATATACATATCATTGCGTTGATTGGAAGCTATAAGCTATAAAATCCAAAGCTTGCACTCCTGTAACAGCAGTATGTCGGCCATTTCTTAAAATGCAGCGTTGTTGAACTCTTGAAATATTGTTTTTGTTTTGTTGTAGCGTAGAGGTCAGGTGGAATGAATACACCCCTAAATGACTACACACCAACCTGCACTTGAATCTGCTGCTCAGACCCTTGATGCACAGATAGCTGAGGGGAAATCTCTGCGGAAGTCACCTGCACCTACAATGAAGTACACAAGGCAATAGTGGATTGCACAGCTTTGAAAACGAGTGCCAATTAAATCACTACTCTGTCAAAAGGAACCATGAAGAACTGCACTTACGGGGCACGCCAGCTCTAGGAGAGACCCAGCCACCTCTGTGCTGTCTGTGTAAACACAATTGGTACCCTGTTGGTACACCATGGTTGTTGTGTTGGCTGATTCTGCTTGTTGGCTGAACTCCTGTAGCACCTCCGGCCCCTTTGAAAGGGACTCCAAAAACTCCTTCATCTGGTGCTGAGGAACATTGCGAGCCTTCTGTCGTACATACTCATCGAATGAGACCACGCCACCCTCTTGATCATTCATTGTCACCTGTCAGCTAGAGCCGGTCAAAAGGTGCACATTATTTACCAGTGCCTCTACCACACATTTTATACTTTCTCTTCACCAAATATGTTGCTTGGTTTTAATGTTTAAAATCAATGAAATATAAGCTTTCTGAAATGATTGCTTAATACTACAGATCACACACATCATCTGATGGCTGTAAAACAATGGTATCTAGCAAGCTAGTGCTAGCAGTGTTAGCAAGCACTATCATAGGGCAGTGAGATATATGATGGTTACATTACATGCTATTGAATACATTGCAGTAGGACAGCTGATATAACTTGTTGTTATAAACCGACCAGTAACAATTCTAGGCTTATTTTGTCATGCTGACAAACTATTGCGCTAATGCTAAAACGGTAGCTAGCTAGCTTGAGGCTTTTGAATCCTGCCATGCTACCTTAAATAAAACGAAATCCTCTCCTTTCCGCCAAGGCACGGTGTTTAAAAATAAAAAGTTGATAAACGTCGTACAGCTACTATCCGCATGTCACTCAGCTTTTCCTACATCGATGTGAATGTAACAACGAGGTAACATATGCGTGCAGATTACATAGCAATAAAATCTGTAACAGCAGCGAGGTAGCTATGACTCTGACGTGCTCATCTGTGTATGGAACATAGGCAGACTTCAATTTAAAAAAAGTTTACCATCTACTGCATGCTGTAATTTTCCAATGCATGTAGTTATCCAATTGATTTTTTCCAGCTGTACTGTCACTTAAAACAGCTATGTAATATAATGCAGTGTTTATTGAATATTTGTAAAATGACGGAAGTAGGCCATACAGAAGCTCAACCAACGAGAATCATCAAACCTCTGTAAAGCCAATGGTCATGTCTACTGACCTGAACATCATAGCCTATAATAAAACGAATTACATTTAAAATTGCAATGAAATTATTCAGTGTTGAATAGAAAAGAGGCTTACAACTGAATTAATAAAATCAACCATGATTTTTTGTTACATTTAAATTATTACAGCCTGTTAGACCCTGTTAGACCCTGCAAATTCTAATTAAATGTTTCCTTGTCTATAACGGGAGAGCACTTATAGAAAATCATAATCTGACATAAATTCTGTTGTCAGCATCATTTTGTAGCCATGTGTGTCATGCATGCCATACGTGTGAGGTACATGCTACTCAGAAGTATATAGGGCCACTCAATGTATTCTGGTTCTGAATACTGTTCCAAGCAGGTACCTTTAACAAACACGAACCTCCCCAGTCTGCCTTAAAGAGCCAGGCATGTGTTGCAGAGGGCCTCCCCCTAGTCGCCCCACAACAAACTGCCTCTCGCCTGTCTTAAGGTGGACCAAAAACGACGCACTGTATATTATGCAATCTCTTTGACACAACGGACATGAAGGAGTTAAAACCCACACACCCTCCTAGAACAGAACTGCATGGAGCCTTCGAAGAAATATCTGAGAATTGTTCTCGAGTTCTATGAGTGTTCCATATTTCTTAACAATCTAGTGTAGCATTTGTGAAGTAGCTCTATTATACAGATACACTGCTCTGTTGCTTTAAATAATTTTTTTAACACATGACTGTATGGTAGAGAGGCACGCAGTTGCATATGAGAGGTGCCTGCACTGCACTCAAAGCAAAACATAATGTTTGTAACACATGGTTTCAACCACAAGTAATAGAGTAGGACACAAACGGTTTGTTCTGAAGTTATCATAGGGGATCTCTTTGGCTGTCCTGTAGCCTATACCTTCAAGTGTTTGCATGTCCACTACCCATTTGTCTTAGTGCTATATGTTGGTGTGACTCTGTTGCGCTAAATAAGGTTTAGTATATTAGTGTAATCCTTAAGTGTGAGGAGGAGATTAGCTGTTGCTGGTTGAAGCAGGAAAATCATGTTGACTTTCTTTCTAGTTTAGCACTAGTTCCGCTATGTCTAGCGTTTACAAGAGGTTAGTTAATGCAAAGGTTTATGAAAGGTGTCATTGAATGCCTTTCATTGTTGGTGACATCATGGTAGTCTGCCAGTGAACCAGTTGGTGCAGTATTGGACCAATATGCCAGCTTGAAGCGATGACTCACAGCCTCTGACCGATGCCTCTGACCAGCAAATCCATCACATTCTAAACTAAACTCTCATGTGGTGCCCATCATGCTTGGCATTAAGAACCATGAATACCATAACAAATTATGGTGTGCTATCCATAACATTCTTAAGAACAGCAAAACACAAGGAAGCACAGATACAGAACACATATTTTTATTTGTAAACAATTACAATTTCTTTTTAATGTAATACATTATGTTTATTTTATATTGACTTTGCATGTATAAATAACTAATGGTTATTTTATGTGTTTGGTGTGTTTCTTATGCTATGTTTTTCAAGATAATTTATGTACACATAATATACATAAATTATGAATAAAGACAACAACGACACATTTCAGAATACAACCATTAAACAAGCATTTAGTATTTTATTGAGACTACAAATGCATTAATCAAAAGATGTTCCACAAACCAAATAGCTAGTATATTAATACTAATATTAGACTCCCTCTAACAAAAACATCTAAACTAAAAGTCTTTATTATTGTTTATCATTTAACTGATATGAACATCCTGAAACTTGTATATTTTCTCTGAATTTCTTTACAGGTCTTTGGATTTCAATTTCCAATCAGGTCATGTGGCATTTGCCTTTGATGTAAATGGTGCTTGCCCCATTTCATGCCTCACTTGGAAATATTACTCAATTACTCAACTGGGCAACTCTGACCTGGGCTTTTGGAACAAAAATACAGTTAGTATTGCCAAAGTAAATGCAGCTAATGGAGCTGATGAAAACAATATATTTAAAATTCCCTATTCTATTCCAACCTCTGCAATTCCCTTGCAAATATCCAAGAAACAAATTCATGTAGAAGCAATTCCTGAGAGTTCTAGTGAAAGTGTCTCTGCTGAGTCAATATTCAAGCCCGATTAGCTCATTTTCTAACCTCGTGACCAACACAGAGCTTCTCTAATGGAGACTTCAGTACACTTCAAACACTCATAGACAGACTCTCAAAGGGAATTCTAATGGATAGCTCTCAGATTGGGTTTAGTAAACAGCTGAATTAAATTCACAAACACATAGTAAATGATACCCCATTGAGTGGTAAGTTATCCTATAAAATCTTAGTCTATGCTATTTTAACATAAAGTGCATTACATAGATTTCAGTTTTAGTCTAAGCTTTAGACTACAGCTTGAGTCATATCTGGGTAATTTATTTTTGAAATGTATATGAATTATTCATTCAGTATATGAAAATGCATTGCAAAATAAATATTTCACTCTAAAAATTGCATATGAAATTGTGATCAAGCAACATCTCTTTCTTTCTTTCTTTCTTTCTTTCTTTCTTTCTTTCTATTTCCCAGCTAAACATGGTTTTGGAATCCCTGCCCAATATAATGTGGTTGAATCCATAATGAACCACCCATCTGGATATGCAGGTAGTGACCCCTGTGGGCTTGGTTTGACTTCGTGTTCGGTTCTAACACACTCCAATGGCACCATACTGCTGTGGGACATATGAGACGCACGTTGGCCTTTGTCTGGGAGCTTCATGTCTTTGACTCTGCTGGCCTCTTTGTGTTACTGGCAGGCACATGCATGCTAGGTTTAGCTGGCAGTTTGACTCTAGTTCAGCCCGTCTGCCATGCCTTGACCCAGGCCAACAGCCTCCTGCTATTGGCTGGTGCTCTGCGTGCTGTGTTTCTCCTGTTGGACCCCTATGGCATCCGTCAGATCTTGTCTCGGCCTGTCTCGCAGCGCTCCACAACTCCCCACTACAGCTGTTGCTGGCTGCCCTGACCCCGGTCGCTCTAAGAGGCACCAAACTTGTTCTTTTGCCGGTGAAACTGCAGCGCCACATGCTGGTGGAAAGACTCGCTGCGTTCCACTGCACCTTATTGCTTATGGCTGACCTGCTCTCCCAAACCCTGTCTCCCTATCTGCCTATGCTGCTGCAGACTCTGTCTCTCTGCTGGGGCCTACCGATCTGCATGGGGATCCTCACCCAGTCTCTTTCTCGTCCTCACTCCTGCATCACAACCTCCATAACACAGAGGTTTGAAAAGCGGGCTAAATGGGTAACGGCAGTATGCGCCATGCTTGGCATTCTGTGTTGCTGCCTTCAGATTCACAATCTTCTGTGGATTTATGGTGTGCTGGGAAACTGGAGGCGTTTTGGCTGGGGCTGGTGGCTCAGTCAGTCTTGGGCCAGGGTTCTGGAGCTATCATGGGGGTTCTCTTTGGCTGTCCTGGGATCCTGTGTGACCCGGACACCTTGGCAGAGAAACCACAGCCAGAGGCGAGATGGACGGAGGTCTAGGGGTCAAAGAGGGATAACCGTTTGGGATGAAGTCCTGCGGAAAATGAGAACACGGTCAATCAGGATGTCCGAGAAGAACTTGGAAGATCTCATGCCAAATGAATGGACAAGGCAGCAGCTGCCTAGGACTATATTCAACAGTGCAATGTGCAATACTATTCCTGTGCAATACATACACTGTCCTGGTAGCAGCTGTGACCCAGAAGGTGGACAGCCATGGCAAACTATGGGTGAGCAGGACTGTGTTCTGTCCCCGGTAGAGATTGACACGTGGCCTCTATCCCCCATCAATCTCAGGCGCAGCATCGATAACGCCCTACATCACGGGAACTGCACTGTTGCTTGTCTATTCAAACCCCCCCCTCGCCCCCGGACTCATGATGTGGGTGTGGGTGACAAGCTAGCGTATACTCCACTGGATATGTCTCCAACTCATGTTGGCTATATGTGGACATCGAATAGTGAATCTACCCCTGCATTAGCACACCACTTCCAGGCAAACGAGTCAATCCAGACCTCCGATGATATCACTAATCAGACCTCTGACCACTCCTCCAATACCAGAGACGTAGACGAGGGACAACAAACAGTTAATGATTCGGATATCTCAACAATTTTGCATCTAGAAGACTGGCCTGTTAATGATATTACAGACCTATAATATTGTCAGCACAAAATGCTAATATGTTTATTTGTAATTGTAATGTACCAGAAAGAGCCCATCACAATCATATTACATGAAACTAAAATCGCACATGAGATATGCAAATCTCAATATCATATCATAAAGTCTATACATGTTAAGCAAATCATACTGGTTTTCATTTATTTAAATGCTCTTTAATTAACTTAAATTAACATGAATATATATATTTGTTATCTTTCTGTTGTTTTACTTTTCTGGCTTGTGTATTGTATTTCCTTCCGAGGCAAGACAGAAAATGCATATTGTTATAAATGTATTCGAATTTTTGGATTTCTGAATATTTAACATTAAATATAAGGTTATCCTGTTGTTGTTGTATTAACACTGTCTGAAATAAATGTAGGTGAAACCGTATCAGTCCTCCTTGTACTATTGATACGTATTCATAAATATAGTAGCGAAAAACAGTTTTATATGTAATGATATTTGGAGTAATGTCATCCTGAGCAGAAAATTATATCATATGTGTGTTGTAAGTTGTAACCTGAGCTCCTGTTCTTTGTTTTCATAATGGACCCGACGCTCGTGCATGTTATGTGTGGCCGAAGCATTTGTTTTGGTCTGAGATGATGGTGCGCGTCTGACATCTAGTGGCAGAAAGTCATATAGCATCACTTATAATTAGAATTCAAAAGAGGCGCGGTTCAACAGGTGCCGCATAATACAACTAACATTGATTGGATCATCAATTATGTAGGATAATTGAGTATATTATGTGCAACGAGGTGACAGTATGTCTGCTTGTCTGTGTAAAAATAGTTTTCACGAAGTGGCTTAGTGAGCTACATCATGCATATCAAAGGTGTGTCTGTGTTCTACGTCATGTTTAATGTCATTCTAATATCTTTATTTAATCTTGGCGCTGGACAAGTTACAGAGCCTGCTGGTAACATATTGCAAAGACACAAATATACCAATTTAGACGCGATTCTGCGTCCGGAGGTTAAGAGAACTCAAAGCAACGCGTCCTTCAAAAGACTGGGAACTAATACAGATGAATCGGTGATGCCCACTCGAAGCGGGTCACTTTATTTCGAATTTGATAACCAAGCTAACAACCCGGTATCTGGTGAGTTGATGTTTAAAGCAACAAAACGGCCTTTGGAAACTATTATGTCGCTGAACATGTATGCCCATATAGAAGTATAGATTGCACTCTGGGGAGATGTAGCCTGTGTGTCATAGCTGTTGTTTAATATTATTGATATGAATAAGCCATTTTGTTATGTTGTTGTTTACAGCACTGTACAATTTGGATGCAAAACTCAAGCGCCTGTCTCCATCAGTCCAATGTAGTCATAACTCAATGACTCTAAAGGTCAAACGGGGCAGAGCTCCCTATTTTATGGTGGACAGCGGTAGGTTTTACAAAGCGCTATGTATTATCTGCTAGCACTCCGTCTTCTGCATAACTGGGTAATTTAAGTGTCCCCCCTCGTGCTACAAAGGTGAGGGGCCCTCTATTCCCTTTTCTCAGATGCCTTCCCATTGTGGTTACTCTGTTAGGAGATCCCGGAGGGATGTGATGTTTGTAGCACCGTACCAGGGGTGTCGTGTCACTCAACAGGTGAAACTATCTCCTTTTGTTAAGCAGAATGTACACCAACTATGTTTAACTCATATTTATCTTTAAAGACTCTGTGATGCATAACGTGTTCATCAAATTGTTTTATTAAAGTAGCAGCTACCTCTCTCTGGCCTGTTTATATTTTCAATTATTGAATATTATGCCTCTGCCCTGTGTGGACGTTAGCTGTGACTCCACATCAATCACTTTCCTCCTATGCTTTCAGAGCGGAAAGTATGTTCTGCCGCTACACTTATGGGGGGCACCAGTAACAATGTCATGCTCCGTTGCACCAACCCCACCTTCAGTTTCCTGCTTAACATCTGGAATGGTGCTGAAGATTGCTGGCGTTTCAGCACGAGACGTCAAAGTGAAGGGTGTGTTCTACGGCTTTCTCTTCTAATTAGTGAAATTGTCTTTTAATTTATTTATTTAATTTGCCTTTTATTCGGTTTGTAGAGTCTGGCAGGTGGAAGCCCCTTACGTCAGTGTGTCGTGCCTGTGGATTTGCTGTTGACGATATCTCAGGGGGACTGAAGATCTCTGCACCTTACAACAAGGGGTCATGTATAGAAATTAAGGTATGGTATGCCATCTTGTGGTCAGTGGTGGAAATGTATAATCTCCTGCTCTGTTTATAGTTTTTTTTGTTTGTATTATCTTTCAGGATGATGAGTATTTACTCTCTCTTCTATTGGATGAGGGGGAAATTGTAGTCACATGTCCAACAGGGCCCTCTACGCCTACCACAGCAACAACACTGTCAATTGACACTGGCAGGTTGCCACAATACCCCCAGTATCCTCTGTATTCCCAGTTCCCATTGGTACCACAATACCCTGTGATTCCTGGGCCTAATCCTCAGACACCACCTCCTGTTTGGAACCCAGATGTACAGCTGATACCCCAGTACCCCATCTTTGAAAGACAACTGCACACTGACGAGTACCCTAGTCAGTACCCGCAAGTCCTGAATTTACAGCACTATCTGTCTTTGCTGCAGAACCATGAATTACCTCCTATGCCACAGTTTCCACCAGAATACCCTATGCTACCTGGATTTCAATATCCAACACAACCTCAAGCCACCTCCTCCACCAAGAATACTGACTCACCACCTGTGAACTTCAACTTACCTCAGGTGCCACCATTTCTATTTTACCCAGAATACCCTATGCTACATGGATTTCAACATGCAACACCACGTCCCCCTACCACTCTTGATAAGGCCACGGAAAATGAGGATGTACAGTATCCGTTGCCCCAAGAGGTGCAGTTTCCTCCTTATGCCTTCCATTTGGTCAACCCAGGAAATTTCCCTGAGGCTCCTGCCATTCCTAATGTTGACCCTGAAATCCAAGGGCCCCAACCATATCCTGTGTACCCTCAGATGTACCAGGTCCCTGTTCTCCAACCCCCTCCCCAGTATTTTCAAAGTCAGAATGAACCTGTAAACTTTAATGTTGCTGCTCCAACAGCTACATTCAGACCCCCACCAACCACAGCTACAACACTCCAATCTGATAAAGGACCATTTCATTACCCCTACCCTTATATGCCAATGTATTACGTTCCTCAGCAAGCACATGTCCCTTTCTTTCCTGTTCCATTCGGTACAACTGAACCTCTTTCCTCTGATTTATCTAACCAACTGAATGTTTACAATTCTGAATTTGATCCTTACCCACAAATTAAAATGTAATGTTATATGCAGAAAATAAAATGTATAAACTACGACTTGTTTTAATTCAAGGCTTTTATGCTATGGTTTTAAAGAGCTCAACGGTAGCAGGCCTATACGCTAATGGTTAAGTAGACGTACTAGCCTATGGTGTAATTACTCATTTCGCTTATGTAGCCTACTGACGTTGCACATAGCACGCTATTCGACGTCATCGCGGGGCGTGTTCTATTGGGAGAAATGAACGGTCATCAACACAATCCTCTCAGGGCCCATGTAAGTTGAAGCGTGTAATATATTACTTTTGTGAAGTACTTTATCAATGAAAACTGTCCAACTGTAGACTTTTACATACGGTTTAAGTAAATTCTAGATTAACTTCGTTGATCTCTGTCGTCGTGGCCAGAGCGCCGTTTTGACTGGTGCTGGCTAATCGTGGAGTGCAGATTTTTTATTTTTTTTGTTCTTAAATCAAGCAACCTAGCTAGCCAGCTAACTGACAAGCTGTATAGCAATACATTGAGTCAGCGCGTGTTTTGCAACCCAGGGCAGCCTAGGTGGGCGATCATGGCGGTGTGTATGTTTGGCTAAGTGTGCCATGATATGGGGGCAATACCGGTAGATTTATTCTACGAGATTCTGCGAGATTACACCACCCACTGCGCAACATTACGTATAATGGAGTCTACGGAACCTACTAGATAGCTTGAGGTCATATTCCTTTCACTCACCGGTACAGTTACAGTAGGCTACAGATTTGAATCATCATTCAGGAAGACCATAGGAAAGATAAAGGTGGATGTTTTCTTTCTGACAAACGTTACAATTTAAGCTCTTATGTATCACGCAAGCAGATGGTTGTGTAATGTTTGGGGTAAATGTTGCCGCTTGACATTTGTGATTTCCAGTGGTCAGACAGTGTCTGTGATATATGGCGTGGGGTAAATATAATAAATTATGGGCAAATTGACATTTGAAGACTTCATACGATCACTGGAAGGTAGTATTCAGCTCTATGTCCATTTATTTAAATGTTTGTCATCAGGCTTTGCATGCATGTTTTTCGCATTAACAATTTATGAGCAGAGATTATCTGGTGGAAACAATTGGTGATGAAACTAACGAAAAAAAACGCCGTTAGATTTTGTTTGCTGATGTAAAGTATGTTAGTACAGCAGTGTATACATAAAATAACAAGATTGACAATTAAGACATTGACTATGCGCAATTACATAACTACACGTCAGATTTTGAATCCCAATGTATACATCTTTAATGTTTAGGCCTATTTTTCAGTTAATAGTATACTCTATATATACTCTGTATGCTCTTAGTGTAATAAAGGCAGTATATTTACGCAATAATATCTACATTACCCATATGGTAGGTAATGTAATAATTGCTTTTATAAATATGCCACAACGAAATAACAGCATATTGTTTAATGTGATAAACGCACTGCTTGTGCAGCACGATCTTAGCTTCAGATGTTATCTTGTCCAAGGTAGCTACAAAATGATAAAAATGATCAAAGCATTGCTGCAAGCAGCTAATTCTGTTCCTCTTATTCATGCTCTTATCCCTAAACTCTTCATGTCAAGGCCTTCTGGGCTACCAATAGCTCTTCAACATAGTCTTATGTTTAACATTAGTTTTTTTTTCTTTACAGGAACCAGGTTTGGAATGATCTGACGTTTTTATTACATACTATATGTGTATATTACCTGTCATGATACAATGCATACATTTTAATTTGTTGATTTACAAGCATGTCTTGAAGATTTGTTAAGGCACATCAATCCATAATTAATTAGTATTCTTAAATTGCTGTTTTACTCAAAATTAGTTTGGTGCAGCTTTAAACACCAGCTTCTAAATTAGAAGTGTTCAACAGCAAGTTTTACTAAGGACCTGCAACCTAATTAACACCACATCAGTAATTAAGGAACATCTTGCAGATTAAACTACATTTTCCACTACAGGGATTTGCCATGAGTTTTGTGGAAGGAATAGATGGTGTGCACATTTATTTGGTTTTCATGATCACTTTTAATTATTAGGATATTGGAAGTGGCAGGATGGCAATGTAGCATATAGACTATGTAATTAACAGATTCTACGTGTTTTTTATTTTATCAACCAGATGTCAAGAGAAATAAAAGTAGCATAGTGCACAACACAAACCCCATTGATTACAGAAATGGTTGGTAGTTTGTCAGTTCCAATACTCCCTATACTGAAAGACACAACCTCACACTCACAGCGTTTTCTATTTATTTTATTTTTGCAGCATGAGATTTTTCAAAATGTCCATGGAAAACGCTAAACAATCTGAAACATACCCCAGTAGATTTTTTGTTTGTTTTTTGGAAACATTATCCAGCAGAAGTGATGTTGGAAATCCCCTTGGGATATTAAAGCTTTCCTTATCCTCAAAGTGCTCACAAATCAACTGCTTATGATCACAACTAAATGTATGCTTTCTTTCAGCCAGATCATTAGCTTAGTTAGCTTTCCATTATAATTATAAAGTATACACTTCTGCACACACCTTTTTCCCTAGAACATTAGGTTCTAAATGTTCTCAAATCAACCACAATAAGACTATGTTATATCGTGTGTCTGCATAGCAGAAACCTAAATGCTTCTATACATACTTTAATTTAAAGTCACATTCTAGCTGGTGTGACCTTGGAACCCAGCATACTCAGTCTGTGAAGAAAGAGATAGGCAAATGTTAGCTGACCCACTTTTAACTTGTAACACTTTGTTCTAGGTCTAGAGGAAATCTAGAACATTGTATGCTAGTAATATTATGTTTTGGCAGTTAGGAGTATTGCTAGTACTAAATAGGTGGTCGTCTCCTAGTCAAAAGGTTGATGGTTCAATCCCTGACATACTCGACGCAAACATTCTTGAGCAAAATATCTATCCCATACCTGTTCCTTATTAAAGGTGTAGTCAGAGATTGTAAGATACACCTTTTGTCTAATTCAGCAAATATTTATATATCTATTTGCTTGCTACTCAAAAGAAGTATCTAGCATCTAAACAGCCCTGGCTTTTTAATGGGAACCCAAACAAAGTGGTGCAGATCGTACCGCACAACCGCATTCTAGCCGGTGCAATGAGTGTCCAATGTGGTAAAGCTGCACGATCAATCGTAATAATATCGCAATCTCAATTCATACCTCTATGTGATGTCATTTCTACATCAGAATGATTCTGCCGTATTTTCATCAGCTACGTCAAACAAGCGCTCGTACTTTTTCCCTCAACAAATGATGACGTAACACCACGTGTCGTAAAAGAAAAGTTAAATGTTCACAGTAGTGAGAGAGAGCGAGCATGAGCGAGTCACCGGCAGGGTGAAAGAGGAGTTGCATGGCGTAAAAGTAAAGCAATCTCCTTTTAACATCATTAATATTTTGTTGCCGTTTACACAGGATTTATTCAACCGCTATTGTAAGGTAGGCAATTGTACAGTAAGTAGGACTCTACTGTCTTTATTATCAGTTGGGTTCTGTTTTGTTTTAAGGTACAGTAGATCAGCTGCTGATCAGGTGCCGTTTCCAATCCTGCCTCTCGAAACGAGACGATTCAGCCGAATATAAATACCGGTAGGCCCTGAATATGTTGTTGCGCTTGTGTTTTATCTTCCAATGATTTCTGATGATGTTGGCTTCTTGTGAACTCGAACCACAGTATGTACTCCGGGTAAGTTATTCCTTGATTTAGATGAGGGAGGCGTCAAGCTTGCAACTCTAATTCCATAATTTAATTTAGATTAACATGCAAACGCTAGAACACACACACACACATGCACCAGCACTGTGCTCTACAAGACAGTGGCACAAATGTCCCCAATGCACTCCCACCGTCTTTACATTCACTATATAAATATGCCAAGTTTTTATGAGTCGTCAACTAGCTAGCTAAGATAAGTGTTTTCAAGAGTGTTTTTCTGGTCAGCGTCAGATTCATGAAGCTGTAGCATATAAGTGAAAAACTGGAGAACTTTCTGCTGTCCAAAGTTGATGTGACAGCACTGTCAGATAACATCGTGTTTTGATACTTTCTGCATCATGTAAATTAGTGCAACACTGTATATTGAGGGAGGGGAATAGAATCGTGAGAGTGATCTCAATTCTAAGCAAGAACATTGCGATTCTCATTTTATACAGAATCGTGCAGCCCTCGAATGTGGGGAGCAGAGCTTCTGCAGGAACACCCTATGGCATTGAAGGGAGAGGTGTTTTTCTTTTGATCAACTTCAAATATCAATGTTTTTCCAGAATCCCTTACTCCACCTTTTAATATGTGCAATTGCACATGGTCGGTAAATACTGAACTGGACTGAACATTGCCGTAGTTGTTTAAACAGATACTGTATAATAGGAACTGGAGGTTAACACAGCCAGAATCTGCCTTGCTTATAGGCCTACCATAGGGAGAGCATCCTCTCAGAATCTTACTTTTCTGCATTATATTTGAAACACACAGTGTAGAAGTGAGTTGGTGAAGGGACCTTCCTTCTGAAGAAAACCCTTTAGCTGACCAATTGATTTTGCTCCATTTTATGTATGGGTGCTTGGTAATGCAGTGTCCATTAATTTAAAAAGCAGTGCTGTCTAGATGAAGTCAAGACGTTATACACAATATTACATATAGCAGCCTACCAACACTTTTCTATATAAGATATAGGCTAGTGGGGTAATGGCATCCTGTGCTTAGAATGACATAACACTCCTACTAATCCGAGCTCCTCTGTTCTTTGTTTTCATAGCTGGCTGGCCTGCATGAATGTTAGTGTGTGTTTGTGTGGCCCATGAAGCATTTGTTTTCGTCTGAGATGAAGACTAAAACACTAGATGCCCTCATAGGTGGCCGAAAGTCATAGAGAATTACCATGGCAGACAATTGTTAACTCTTTGTGGGGTGATTGAGGGTTTTGCTGTTGGAACGGATTAGGCTATTGCTCCATTTAATGCATTGTTTTGAGTCTTCTTGAGACTTCTGTCTCTTTTGGTTTAAAGAATGGAACAGAAACCATAGCAGTCAATTAGGTTAATAACTGTATGGTTGGTGGATCTACGCCCTTTTTTTCTCTTATCAGGTGTAGGTTAGCAGTGCTTGGAAGTATCTGATTACGACAGTACAGCTTTTGACCCAATTGAGTCTTGAAATGTGTATTAACGCTAGCCGGACTTATAACGGACCATAGATTATCTCCTATGTATATGGTAGATATTGAGTCTATCTAGTTGTAATACGATTTGTTTATTGTATTTTTTTTTTCAGTGTGTCCTGAGTTGTGAGCCAGAAGAGGAGAGGCTGGGCTGATGGTAAGTTATTCTCTCTCTCTCTCTCTCCCTCTCTCTCTTTATCTTTCTCTCTTTAGTTCTCACTTTGTCATTTACTGTCTCACACTGTACTTTGGTAAAGCAGACGCCTTTTATATAAGCTGTCATGTGAGATCCAAAGTCAAGCACTGTATATCTAACCTAGTTTTAACTAAGCCCAAAGCGATGGAAGAAGAACTTCGTTGGATCTTTGGGGCCCTCGGTCAGATGAGAATTTGAGAACATTAATAACATCCCAGTTTGAATTTCATTGGCTTTCATTTTTTCCACACAATTTGTAGTTTTTCTGTTTTTCTGCTCTCACCTTTGTGTTCCTTTTTTATTTTTTAAATTTTTTTGAAGCATTAAAGCAATAGTTTCTGAAATGTATTCATAATGTTTAATGGCAGCTATCAAAGCAGAAGTGGGTGTTAAATGTCTGCATGGGAATAATGAAACATGATTTATTATAGTATAATGTTAGAAAATTTTTAAATACGGCATTTCAGAAATTGTTCACAAATGCTTGTTTAATTTGTAGAAATGAGGCTCTTGCACTGGTGGGTTGTTGCTGTCAGACATCTTCCCTGCTCTTGAAACTAAATAAGTGATGAGAAAATGCATGAATTCTTACAAGCATTATTGGAAAGAGCTTGATGCAACATGTGCTCCATCATTAAAAGGAGCTGAATGAACGTGAATGAATGTCTCGGTGTCAACCCCAGCGTTTTTCTGTTGTGTAGTGCTGCTTGTGTATTATGTTCATCACCTACTGCTGCATTCCAGTAATCATTGTTATGTTACTTCTGCGGTAGATGAGCATGACATTGAGGCGCGCCACAGATTCATGTACGCTCCAAAGGTCCAACTGAGCACCGTTCCTCCTGCTTCGCTGCCTCGGGCCGGCCTGTCAGAGGGGGTGTAGTGGGGGGGGGGGGGGGGGGCGTAGCTGGTCCCCCCCACCCCCAGGTAGCGGGGCCCCCGCACCCCCAGGTAGAGGCCCACTGTGACCCTGGAGGGCCCTGATGGATCACGGTGGTAGCGAGCAGAGTCCAGAGGAGCCGGACGGCGGAGGTGGAGGTGAGCCGGAGCTCGGCCGGCGGGCGTCGGAGTCGGAGCACGGCCTGTCCAAAATCACCCACAATGCCCTGGAGAACATGGGGGCACTGGGCCACGGCCTCAAGCACTTGTTCCAGCCGCAGCGCCGGCGCTCCTCCGTGTCTCCGTGCGACTCCGGCCCCGCCCCCGAGCCCCCGGACGAGGCCGGGTCAGAGGCGGGGGACGGCCCCGCCTCTCTGGACTCTGACAACGCTGCCTCCGCCCCCCCCGCAGCTCTGAGCCGCGTGCTGCAGCAGATCCGAGGCGGCGCCCCCCCGACGATGAAGCGCGGGAGCAGCCTGCAGAGCCGGCGCAGCAAGGCGGGGGGGCCGGCGGTGGCAGGGGGGGACGCCCCCCAGAAAGGCAGCCCGCAGATCCACCGGCGGAGCACCCAGGAGGCCCTGCTGCAGGCGGGGCGGCCCCGCTCCTCCTCCACCACGGACACGCCCAGCAGCCCCGCCCCGGCAGATATACTGCTGACCTCGGGCTACCACTCCACCGAGGAGCCAGACAAAGTGAGTGGCGGCGTGCTAGCACCCACACACGCAGCAGTGTCACCCGTGAGCTGTTTACACCTTATGTCGGGGCAGAGGCACCACACTAGAAGACACATTTAGTTCAGTTATGACTAGGGAAAACACGACATTATCAAGGATGATGTCACAGTTCTCTGAGACAATGTCTGTTTCTAATCATCACTATGCAGTATTTGGTAACAGCCATATCGCATTACATTACACCATAGACTTATTATACAAAATGACATGTCATTGTAAATGTCAGGTCAGTCTGCATTTGGGGAAATAAGAGGGTATTAATGGCTGGGAAATGTCTTAATGAAAGGATGAATCCCCAATATGAGCTGTCTGTCTGGGAAGGTCAGAGATTGCCTGTGAGTGGTTGGTCACCATATGTGCTGTAAGCCTTTCTAAATTTAGCTTTTGCCATCTCTGAATGTACAACATGTCAGAGAAGGACTGCAAGCTTTAACAAGCTCAACGTGAGTGAAATGCCTTGTTTCACACAATGATTCAAAATGATCGGCCAGAGATTGCCTCTAATGTCCAGTGAACCCAAAATACAAAAACTGAAATGGGTCAATTTATGATTCTGACAAAAATATTGTTAATACAGTGCTTCACAGAACTGGAAGGAAAAAAAATTATAAAATGCTGACTCATCTATGTAACTGCCAAATAATACATTTTAATGCTACTAACAAAGTGATATTTAGGCCTGCCACGATAATAATTATATCGACTTATCACACAATATATGGTCTTAACCTCGATCATTTTTCAGACCTCAATAGTACTGTATTTACACGCGTGTTGCTGACATAAGACAATAAAACCGTGTTGCGCTGCACTTGTGCTCGTCTGACTGATCGAAGGCAGCGCCACACACACGCATTTGCGCGCGCACACACAAACACACACACACACACATGCATAGAGCGCAAAGGCAAACAGCGCTACTGGCGATAGGGGTTATTCCCGACGACAGTATAATTTCAGCCAACTGCGTTTAGAAGAATGAATACGAAAATACTGAATTGGTTTTATTCGCTTCAAGGTTTGTTTAATAGCCTACTTAGCCAAGCAGAGAACTTGGTTTAACCAATCACAACAAATAATTAAGGTCACATGACAATAGTGTAGACAAGGTGCGTTCAGAATTGTCCAACAGTTCCGCTTTACATAAGAAAACATGGAAATGTATCACTGCAAACCTGATATGATTAGCTAACATTTTACTGTTTTCTTAATTAATGTTAACATTTTTGGGTTCGCTTTACAAGGCACGCTACTTACCCACATACTGTAATGATCTCCCAAACATATTAACTGCGTGACTTTCATTCTAAAATACCATGAAGTTTCTGCTCCTTATCAGAACGTAATTCACAGCCAGCCTATACTGTGACAGTTATGTCATGCATGCTATAAGACAAGTGTGTTGGATGCATGTTTTGATGGTGCAATGTTTTGTAGTGACAGTAGTAGGTTACTATGTACAGATCTGCTGATTCTTTTTGTTCGAGGTGCTTTGGCAGATTTTCCGAGGCCGTGCGGCACTGCGAGGTACCTTGCATGAGCAAGACGTACGCAAGTGTA
>JAODTR010053761.1:2067-17757 GCA_025399935.1 Amblyopsis rosae
ACACACACACACACACCATCACACATTTTCACACAGTATGAGGCATGCGACAAGGGGAGGGTCCTTTTTTCCCCACCTATTTGTTAGGTTAGCTTTGTGAAAGCATCTGGCACAATGTGCACATCGCCTTAATTTCCTGCCTGGCTCCCTGGGGGAACGCCCCCCCCCCCCCCCTCCCCCTCCCCCCTCCCCCGCGTTGCTCCCAATTGAAAATAGAGTCATGCTCCTTTAAGCAGCAGCCCTCACAAAGTGAAAAGGGGGAAGAGGCAGAATAAGAGAAGGAGATGCTTCAGGGAGGGATGTGTGTATGTGTGGATCAATCACGGCTTCTCTGGGGTGTGTGGCCATGGGGGGGCATCCTGTGGGGAATGGCGTGTCACTTTTGATCTTCAAATTAAACAAATTATACCTCCTTGAAGAAGAGCCAACATGTCATTACAGGATATTAACACGGACCTTTAGCTTTGGAGTACTGTGTGTGCTTTTTTTGTGAAGAAAATGGTCTACTTAGCTTATAAAAAAAAAGAAATATATATATTATTTTTTTTGTGATTAAATTCCTTTTTTAATTACATTTGTTTGATATTCGTAACAAGCTAAACATATTGACTGTTTTTATGGCACAGACAAATTCTATAAATTGCTATATTCAGTGGTGTTATCTTTTAAAGCTTTTTTGCTATAATTGTTTTTAGCTGTGGCTATGTTGAACACATTTTCATATACACTACTTAGTCTTTAAATGAACACATGCTTTACACGTATGTAGGTTAATAGGCACTGAACCACCAGTTTTGGCTCATGTTGTCAGTTTGCTTTATGAAACAGTATATCCTGAGGAGTGAAGATGAAAATGTCCATAAGCCGTTCATAATAACATTTCACATTTGTTTAACAGCTGACCGATTATGTCTTTCTCAAAACAACTTAAGAAAAGGTTAAACATTAGGAGGTCTAGGACGTTTTCACAGAATCTGTCCAAGGTGCTGAAATGACCTCCATACAAAATGCACAAGTTCTCAAGCTTATATCAAAATATTGCATGTTGCATTCCCCAAAAGAAATGAAAGAAAATATAGTATAATAATTATTCAAGTAACTGTTTATGTTTACATTCACTCTTTTATTCTGGTTTAATGTGATTCGGTGTTGATCATTTTATCGTATTGTATATTGATTTTGGATTATCAAATATGATATGACACAAAAAGTTACATCATTCATATAATGCAAATGGAATGTTTGCTAGGCTGGTATTATACTGTATCTTCAATGTATTAAATGCATATTATTGAAGATAATCTTTAATTAATTTGGGATTTATGCATACATACTGACTAAGACAGCAACCATTATAGAGATACAGTTTATTATACACTGACAACTCTTTCTGACATTTCATTTTGATTATCAATATAATATGTTGTTAACTGTTGTCTGAATAGTGCTCTTATATTTCTAAGTGATTCAGATACATTATGATTGTATCATTATCACACCTGCCAAGGGCTGAATGTGTCATGAGTATACCATCTTATAATACACAACATTATACTACCGACTGTGTTCTGTATATCCACTGATTGAACACGGTGGCATTGTTTTCTGGCAAGGGACCTCAGTATTTGTTGAGTACTCTTCATTTGCATATTTGAAAGCCAACACTATTATGATTCTACTGAGAGATACAGTAGTTTCATTCACCTCTAATAAGAGGAGACTTAAAGTACTGATCCCAGACACCATGTTCTGACAGTATATTGTTCACATAGTGGGCGATAGTGGCTACTTAAACTATGTTGATACATTCAAATGACATTAACACTTGCAGAGACCCATATCCCATTTTTCTCTCAGCCATAATCATCTGGTTTTAGTCAGCACAGACATTTTTCCATTGGATTAATTGGAATCAGAGTTTTCAGAATATTTTAATCATCTCACTCTCATCTCATTCTCAGATTTTATTTTTGTTTATCACTTGTGCATTATTTCCTGTATTCAGCTGCATACATGTTGTTTATATTGAACTGACCATGCGTATATTTGCCGTTGGTTTAGCAGGTCTGTGTTGCATGGATTGGGGAGTTTTATTCACTGCTGGTGAATAAGTATCCTGGTTACATGGACAGCACATTTTGAATCCTCTCACTTCTAGCTCCAGTTTTTATGGGGCCAGTATTATCCCAGTGTGCACCTTGGCTGAACATAAACTGCTCCCCTAGGGGCTTTAGGCCCACCACAATGTGGCTGAACTGACACTTTGCCTGTGACTGGCCACCGTAACCGTATAGCACGGCTGCCATATTCTCAGGCCTCAGCCTGGCCACAAAAACACTAGGGAGGAAGAAACGGGAGATGAAAAAAGCAAACAAGGAGCAAGATTGATGGTTCTCTTTGATCTTATTTTCTGCCACCCCAGAATAGATGATTGCTGGCTACTTATGTCTGTCTGTCCAATTGAGAAGTAATTGCCCCTTCTGTGCATATGTGACAGGGGACATATGCCTCAACCGTCCCTTTGGGATGGATTTACAACCCCCCGTCAGATGATTGAGTGCTTTTCTGCCTACCAGAAAAGGAGAAGCAATTATTTTGCTATGTTTGCTTAGGTTTTCTCTGTATAGCCCTGCGCTGGACATGAATGAAGCCGTAAGCCCGGCCGACTGGAGCTGTTTGCTCACACAGCCAGCCCCAGAACCATAACATGCTATATATGTCTACGACATAATAGCTACTGTATATGCTATGGTGATGGTGAAGGAGGAGTATTTTCTGCCGGTTAAAAATAAAAACAAAAACAAAAATATTTCTGTGACATAGGCTGTGAATATAGGCTGCAGTGAGCTTATAGCAAAACATTCTGTTGATTTTCTAGGTCCCGTCAACAAAGCCATTATCAGCAAAAGAAATCAAACTAATGTTACTTTAGTGTGTGTGTGTGTGTGTGTACTGTAGCACGGAACGCTGGGCCTCATTCATGAAACATTAACTGTATTGTATTTGGGCATCTGTGTGACAATCCAGGTTAGCACCTATTGGTTCAACATTGGTTCAGCCTGTCATGCTACACGCTTGAAAGCAAATGATCATTGTTGCTAATCCTATGTCTTTTCTCCTGAACAGAACAATATCAATGCAAAAGGTAGCTCGTCCGCACAGCTGTCTCCAGAGGAGCGCGGGCTGTCCCACCCCTGGACGCAGGGTGGCCTGCAGCGGGACGGCCCGGGAGCCTTCCTGCTGGACCTGCACAACTTCCCCGACCTCTCCAAGGCCGACATCAACGGGCAGAACCCCAACATCCAGGTGATTCTGCCTGTGTGTGTGTGTGTGTGTGTGCGTGTGCGCTGTTTGTGCGTGTCTGTGTGTGTGTGTGTGTGTTTTCGCTAGGCTCGCAAGACATGGCTAGCCATGCGCACGGAGGAGACAGGATGAGCAAACAGGAAGAGGGGCAGAATAGGCTGGCGCACATCGCTACTCCCCCCCTTCCCCTTCACACTTTGTGGCTGGGAGGGGGCGGGGTCAGATCTCCCATCCGTCATAATGGCAGCTGAAAGGGCTAACCAGCGCAGTGCCTTCACTGCAGCTTATGTAAATGCATGGCAGAGCCCCCCCCCCCCTTCCATCCACACACACACACACGCACAGATGCACATCTTGCCCGTAAGCCCCCACACAGTGCAGATGGTGGAGCATTCGCTGCCATGTTTAAATCATTCTCCTGTTTAATCTGACATGGGGATGGGGATGGGGATAGGGAGGGGGGAGGGGGAGGGGGAGGGGGTCCTTTCCCCGTTTCTGAGAGTGCCGCCCGCCAAATCGGAGCGCGAACAAAGTGTCTTAGCATCTCAAGATGTGTGTGTGTGTGCGGGGGGGGGGTTCTGTAGGCTTCTTTGATCCTGGGATTCATCTGGCTTTCATGGTCTGGAGGAGGCTGTGCAGCCCCTTTGAACTCCGTGTTTAGGTGGAGAGAATCAGGGAGGGTGGCTGAGGAGCAGAGGGTGGAGCGCTGCCTCATCTGTGAGACATGTGTTAGCTAGGACAGAAGGTGGCTGCTGTGTGTGTGTGTAGGGGTGTTACTGGGAGGATAGGGGCAGATGGAAGAGTGTCACCTCCCATTAAACCATGAACTGGGTACACACACTGCTTCATGTTGTGACAACACCAACGTGTCGTTTACCTCCTGAAACAGGTTACCATTGAGGTGGTGGATGGCCTGGAGAGCTCAGAGTCAGAGAAGGGCCTCCGGAAGGAGACCAAGCCTAGCTGGCCTGCTCCTAACTGGAGGAGCTGGTGGCCGACCTCTGGCTCCACTGGCTCTTCTGGTTCCCCGGCCTCCGCACCCCATCGGCCCCCGGAGCAGGAGCCTTCGTACGGGGGCAACACGGAGGACAGCAACTTCCTCCGGCCCCTGGGGGACTGGGACAGGAGGGGAGCCACCGGAGGAGGTGGAGGAGGAGGAGGCAAACCTCACACTGAATACGGTGAGTCTCGATGTATTTCCTTGTGTGTCAAGAGTGAGGTCTCTCCTTTACTGTCTTGGTATTTCATTGTTCGCTTCAACGTGAAATGAAAACAGACTGCTTAGCTGGACCCAGTCATCCACTGCATTGCAATGGAATCTCTTTTGTTTTAGGCTGATTCTAAGGTGTCACCATAATAAGTTTACCGCCACACCAGGATGGACTTCAACGCTCTTTTATGAGCTGATACTCTCTAGTGGAGCTGTACGACACATCCCCGCCCCCCATTCAGGAGTGTTTGCTATGATGTATGCCTCACCATTGTCACTGTGCTCTCCAAAAGTAACCCCGCAGATAAATCTGCTGCGGAAGAGTTTATAACCGCTCTACAGTTATGTATCCGTCGGCACCGTGTTGTAGCTTGCCCAAACCAACATGGTTGGACAAGAATGCTTGCGCTGAACAAAATTGCTTTTTATCCTCTCGCTATTGTGCTGTAGCAAAATAACTATTGACTATGATTTTCTGTCCGAAGCCCAGACCACGTTTAATGTCTTTGGGTTATCACTGTGGTCACCTTTAAATCATCTATGTGTCATACCACACTAATGGGGCTCAACAAGTCATATTCTCATGAATATTCTGGTTTGAGATGCTGTAATTATGGATTGGCAGCATACAGCCAGTCATTGGCCGATGATGAAGCATTTGTTCAGCCGCATCTGGTAGGCTGTTGTTCTGTCTAGCGTTCCTTCTGGTATAAGCTGCCTTGGCCTTAACGTGTAATGGAGGGGCTAAGGGCTAAGATGGCTATCTGGCCTGTATTCATACAAATGCTTTAATGAGGGGCAGATGCCGGCGGTAGGGATGGGGGGGGATAATAGGAAGACCCTGGATTCAGGCCAGAAATACTTCCATCCCAAGTTTGTCTACATTCATTCTCCTCATTGATGGAGTGGAAGAAGTCACTTTCAAGATGTGAGGAGAGGGTACAGTATGGGTGTCCTGGAATGAAGGTACGCAGGTACGGAGTTAGCTGTGTCCTAAATTGTCTGGTGGGTTGTTGGTGGATTTACTGAAAGCCAGAAGCCCACACATACAGTATGCTATGCACTGCACATAGGTCCTTATGGGATTGTGCATACTGTGCGTTATACGCTCTGTCCTATAGTATGTCTACTGACTGGTATCTGTCTTGATCTGAAAGTGAACTTAACCTCATGCCCTTGTATGGGTGTGTGTGTGTGTTTTCTCACACCACTTATTATTAGTGAGGCATACTAACAAGACCTGGGTTTGTTCAGCATGTGGCCCGAATCAGAGCTGATTCTCTCTCTCTCTCTCTCTCTCTCTCTCTCTCTCTCTCTCTCTCTCTCTCTCTCTCTCTCACTCTCTCTCTCTCTCTCTCTCTCTCTCTCTCTCTCTCTCTCTCTCTCTCTCTCTCTCTCTCTCTCTCTCTCTCTCATACTCAGACTATATTGATGGAGAGGGAGACTGGAGCAGCTGGTCACCTTGTAGTGTTACCTGTGGCAATGGCAACCAGAGGAGAACTAGGTCTTGTGGCTATGCATGCACTGCTACCGAGTCACGCACCTGTGATATGCCCAACTGTCCAGGTAATGTGTTTAATAATATGAATGATATGAATACGATACGTGAAGATGCCATAATTCAGGCATAACAGCCAGGCAGACCATACTGATTTTGCACCGTCAACCATTTAGATAGACCTGGGAACTCTCCATTCAAAGAAATGTATCATAGAGGCAGTGCCAAGTGTAATTTAAATCACGAGTGATTAAACACATAGGCACATAATTGCTGTTAGCGCCAAGTGAAATACCCTTTTGGATGCTGGTGCTGATTCTGCACCAAAGTGTTGAATGGAGAGTTTTACTCACAAATTGTAGAGGCGGAGCTTGTAAATTCAAATGGTTATTTTCTATTAAACATTAACTAACTGGGTGGATAAAGAGCTATAACATGCCAGTTCAATAGCGGTATATGTTAGTATTTAGCGTGGCTGTGAGTGCGCAAGTACACATTTGATATTCTTTACTTGTCTTTCATCCTTGTATCCATCGTTCGCTGCACATTTATCTGTCCGAAGGAATCGAGGACGCCTTCAAGACAGCTGCCACTGAAGTGAGCCTGCTGGCTGGAACAGATGAGTTCAACGCCACGGAGCTCTTTGGTGTCGGTACGATGTTCTCATTCCTCTCTCCAGACTATCCTGCATTTAAAGGCAGTCCATCCATCTGGTAACAGTACAGCGCTAAGGCTTCCCGGGTGCACTTAGCATTACTTGTGCATCGACTGTGTCACATTATTGTGCATATAGAAATGTGCATGAACAAGGGCCATGAAAAAGCTGTTTTTCATTCTGTTCTCCATGGAAGAAGCGTCATACCTTGATTAAATACGAACCAAACACAGGGATAAATGTAGTGTAGCATAATTAAACACAAAATGTATTGGAAACTGCAATTTGGTGGTTGCCTTACATTTTGAGGGGATTGCTTTTTATGGAATGTTGTTTTCTGCTTCATTGGAATGAAGCTCTGAGCTGTAATAGGACAATTGACTGTAAAGCAATCTTCAATAATAATCAGCTCCATTCCACTGCAGACCTAACTATAATTAAGTTGTTTTGTATCCTGTTTAGTCACATCCAGTTCATAACCCTACTAGACAAGACTGGAGTTAAATAGGCATGAAGATGTAATTATATTGCAGTGTCGCATGAAACGTGTATCTCAATGAAGAGCCATACATTTGAGATAATATTGTGTGAGCAATAAAGTTTAAACAATTTACACACATCTCTATGGAAACAAAGATACAAATCATAATTTTCTTTAACCTTAATTTGTGTGTGGTTTACCTTAGTCTTGGAGACCATTCAAAATGACGTCAGAGCTCAGGCATGAAACAACACTCCGTTAGATACACGATATAACCTCAACTTGCTGTTTACGTCTTCTGCAGTGGAGATGTAGTGACTGCATTAGCAGCGATAGTGACTCTGACCTAATGTGTTCCAGACACAGACAGCTGTGAGCGATGGATGAACTGCAAGAGCGACTTCTTGAAGAAATACATGACTAAGGTGGCCAACGACCTTCCCAGCTGCCCCTGTTCTTACCCCACCGAGGTGGCTTACAGCACAGCCGACGTTTTCGACCCCAACACGCGCCGAGACTTCCGCTGGAAGGACGCCAGCGGGCCCAAGGAGAAGCTTGAGATCTACAAGCCGACGGCGCGCTACTGCATCCGCTCCATGCTAACATTCGAGTCCACCACGCTGGCGGCCCAGCACTGTTGCTATGACGACAACATGAAGCTCATCACCCGCGGCAAGGGGGCGGGCACTCCCAACCTCATCAGCACAGAGTTCTCAGCCGACCTGCACTATAAAGTAGACATTTTGCCCTGGATCATCTGCAAGGGAGATTGGAGCCGCTACCAACAGGCCAGGCCGCCTAACAATGGGCAGAGGTGCCCTGAAAACCCCCAGGACGATGACTACTACAAACAGTTTGAGGAAGCCAGAGAATTCTAGCTCCTCTCTACAGGAAGACAATAACATGGAGAAACTAACACCTAGTTCAAACTGAGGGACAGGACTGGCTGTTCTTTTTAGTCAGAGCCGTCACAGAACTGTCGTTAGACACAAAGGACTATTTTAGTTGCGCCAAAACCAGACAAATAGTTTTGTCTATTATAAAATATGCATCAGCAAAAACAACAAAAACATTTAAGTAAATCCAGGTTGCCAGTTTTATCTGTTAACTATTGGTCAATAAAGGGAAATTATTTTATATTCATAAAGGGAAAAATGACGCACAGTAAAACTTTCTAGATTGTCTCAATATTTGTCTCTGTCAGATAATGTTTGGTGAATGTGAGAAGGCAGTGATAATAGGTAAAATAGCTCAAAATGATTCTCCATGCTTTTAGAATGTCTGTAATATGGACTTATAGGAGCAAAGGAATGCATTTGGGTGGATGTGGTTTATAGTTTATAGAGGATATAGGGAAAATCCTATCCAATTTTACCCTGTGATTTTTCACCTTGTTGTAATATTCAGGTTCTCATGTTTAATTAGCATGCACATTTTTATTTTTTACAAATAATTTACAATCATGTGCTTTGTCTTATGGGGCGGATCATTCTCTTCAATGTAAAAAACCTGCATTATTTTTGTAAAGTATTTATTAAGTTGTAGCTGTGTTGCACAGTTGAGTTGTTTTTGTTTCTAACGTGGCTGAATGCTAATTTGAGATACCCATCTAGTAGAAGCCCTCTCAAATTCGCTTTGAACCTTCATAGATTATATTGTGAATACAGTTGTATGAAAAGATTTTTGAGATACACATTTCTAAATAAAAGAGTCAGTAATATTCTATAGTTTCCTTTTGTCTTTTCGTCCGTTTTTTCTTTGTCATCACAACAATTATATCACTGGTGGAAGCTTAGTGGAATATTGCCAGTGATTTGTGCCAGACCTTTTTTTGTTCACTATCGTTAGCTTTTTCTCCCCACTGAGAAAACGCTGTTGAAACAACTCTTTCAATTAAACTCCTTCAGAGTCTTGAGCAAGTCAATGCTCAAGACTCCCATTAGCTGCATGCAGTGTGGCGCTAAAGCTAGACTTGTTGATGGGCTTGTGATATTTCTTTGATGGGTGAGGAGGGCAGCGTTGTCTTCAATGCGTCTCGAATTCTTTGTCTTTGGCATGCATCCTCACATTCCTCAGTAATTTCTCAGTGTGTGTACACACACACACACACACAATGGTATCTTTCCAAGCCGGGACCTCTGACCGTACCCTCTCTACTGAGTGCTGTAGTCATTGTGACACAGAGAAAGCTATTCATTGTGCCCTCATTCCTGCAGAAAGAGAGAGTGTGTGTGTGTGTGTGTGTGTGTGTGTCTCAGCTGGCCGGCTGCAAGGCTTGTCTTTCTTAATATGGCAGGTCCCAGCACGTTCCCCACGCCTTAGGCACTCCTAGTTGCAACTACTCGCTTCTTCACTTTACATACTAAATCCCCCAGTGGGGAATCACTCAGCCGCTTTTTACCTTTCTGCAAATGATGCACACGCACTCCTAAAAATATACATTTAAATACATGGAAACATCAGTGTAGTCTGCTTATGGAGTTGTTTATAGCTTTGTTTTTGAGATGATAGTCCAAATGTTGTGCTGTCTTCGTACTGATCGGCTCTGTTTATTCTCAGGAGACAAGTGTGTAACAGGTCTCTTTTCAAGCTGCTAAGCGTTTTAAAGGGCCTCTCAGTCAAATCATGCTGTGGAGCTAAGATTACATTATTCAGCACGGAACACATATCTAACCAAACCGTCTGTTGAACAGGCCACAAAGATCAAAAGGAAGTGTGCGCTTTTATTTTTTCCAATCATCAGGTAAAATCAGTGACTTTCGACTGCCTTCTATGCAGGCAGACCCCACGTCTCTTGGTCAAGACAATTACATATACATCCAACTCTTCACCTTGTTTGCTCTCACCACAAACTCCAGGTGATATTCCTTAAATGCTTGGCTTCTCCGCAGACCCGGTGTAAAACAACATTTAGAGCCTCGCATTTCATAAAAAGTGGGTATTAATTAACAATGATTTACGATTGCACTTATAGATAGCGCAGACACCAAAAAGAGAGATCAGAATGCCGGCTTTGCGCGGGCCCCAGTGATGCCTCCTTTGTGTTACTATTTCCAGACTTCTGGTATGTTTCAAAGGCAGAGTCTCATATTAGTGGTATATTGTCAAGGACCTGAAAGGGGTCATTTAGCATCTCCACTACATTATTGCTGGTCTTTATATCTCTATTTTTGTTATGAACGGGAAATTGTGCCTGACAGGCTTACACTCTTTCAGAGCCACTTTGACAGGGCGGCTCTGTGATTTCTCATTGGGTTTGTGTTGTTGACAAACGCGAACCGTGACAGATGATAAGACAAAAACAGGGAGAAAAGGCAAATGGAAGAGGGATGAAAACGGTGGGAAGTGGTACAACCACCATATCATTACATTATGGATGAGTATGTCCTCTATATTCATCCTGTAGCATGTTGTCAAACAATGGTCGCTGCTATGCGGCCATACAGGCCAAATTGTAATGACATAGTCCCCTAACACAGCACTCTGTCTACTGGTAAAGGCCTTTGTTTCTACACTTGTGACACGGTGTGTCACAGATGTGGCAGAGACATTTTTAGTCTCACGCCGTCACTCGTTCTGCCACTTTATGGGTGGTGTAGCAGCACATTGGAGGAAGTGTCTGGGCCACAATACCACAGCCGCCCTGCTGCAAGGCAAGCCTAATTAGAAGGTTGTGCTATGCGTCGCTCTCATCTAGAATAGCTGATCTGGACCAGAAGGCTGCTTATCGCACTGTGTAAAACACTGCCTGGCTCTGTGCCTTCCTGCCTCTACGGTGCACATCTTCAGAGAGCCAGGGGAGAAGCTGCTGGTGTAAACAAGTGTCTGGGTGCCCAGCTGAACAAACAGGTCAAGTAACTGTGGAGCCCCTCAAAGGGCAAGGCTCCTTACTTAACCCCTGCTGCTATAGCACACAGCCCCAGAGATGATGCAAGGCCTGCTGGCCTCTCCATCTAAGGAAAAGCAGGAACACATTGACTGTACGTCACCAGTATTCTGGGTTAGGTTGGAGCTTGAGCGTCGGAGAACTGGCTTCGGTTACACTTTACGGTTCTATACTGGTCTGTTGTAGACAAGCAAATGCGACACCCCCACCGGGCAAAAACGCATGCCCACAGCTGTTGGATAAATTTGTAGGCTACAAGAGAGGGAAATGAAGTCCCACTACCTAATCAAATATTTACAATGTTATGCCTTGCCTTAACGTAGCTGAACTTAACTTAACTTAGCTGAACTTACATGAATATGACTGAGCATTTGATCATCCTATCCTTTTGTTATGAATGGATATTGCTCAGGATATTCCTTTCTTCCTGATAATTAATATATTATGTGTATACATATGCTGTGTTAAATGTGGATATTTCATTCTGTATCTTGGCCCATGGGTTCACAAAGGAAATGCCACTATGAAAACAGTGTTAGCTTTGCTTCCCTCCTTCCAGCCAGCGATGGGAGGATCTCGGTGTAACATGTAACATGTCTGGATGAGTGCAATAGGGTTGGGGGAATGGGTGGGTGGCGTTTGTTTTATGGCTGTGTGTGTGTGTGTGTTGTTGTTGTTGTGGTATGAGGTAGTGTCACAGCAGAGCCGACACAGAGCAGGGGGGTTGGTGGCCCAAAAGGAGGGCCCACTGAGTGGAAGCTGGATGCCCGTGATTCACTTTGACAGCAGTGCCTGGCATGTGAGGACAGCAGGCCAGGCAGGCAAGGCTGCTGGCTTTGATCTTTATTCGCTCCGCCGTCTGTTTTGCATTTAAGAGTCTTTGCTGAGCGAGAGGCATTGGATACACCTTGAACGGTCTGGGACCCCCGTCCCCCTTTTTAAAGACCACAGGATCCTTTTACAAAGCTAAGGAGATCCAGGAGAGAGAGGGTTGATATCTGAGGGCATAGCTACTGTGCTGAATAAAACAGAAGGTCTCCGACTAACAAAGATTGACTAATGAAAAGAAGGTGCTCTGCAGTAGCACATAATCAGGTTGGTGGAGAATGAGAGCCAAGGTAGCACGTGGCTTCTTTTTGACAGACCTTGAAAATCAAACGAGGGTCAGGAAAGGAGGCTGAGGAACCAAAACACAGGAGCACGCAACTGCCCCAACAAAGCTCACGGCAGCCAACTACACCCAGCTGTGTTTTAGCCGTTAGCAATGTCAAAAGATTGTGTCATCTTCCACCTGAAAGACAAACCCGGTCCCACTGGCACACAATGCACTGACAGGGAGCCGTCGCTACCCTGGAAAAGGCTATCTATTACGAATCCTCTGAAATGTCTCCATTTGTACATTCCCCTCTGTCTCTACAGTAGCCCCAGCCCAGAGCACAACAGCTGGACAAATGATTGCTCAGAAGACAAGATACAATTGTTAAAAATAACTTCACGCGGCTGCTAATGCTGTCAGCGCAGGCTGTTGAATGAACCTGGAAACTAACTGCCAGGCTCAACACAGAGACCTGGGGGAAACTGACTGGGTTACCCAGGTTAGACCTATGATCATGGCATAAGAAGAGGCTAATAACTCGTATAAGTTTAAATGAGTTACAATATGTTGATAATGATCTGGTCTCCAAGAGTTTAGCAATGTGACACTCGTGTTGGAATGTCAAAAACATCTGGAGCTTTGGGAAATGTGTGTGTGTGTGAGAGAGAGAGCTAGAGCGAGAGAGAGACATGCCAAACCTTTTTAATAGTCATCAGGGTTTTGGTGAAACAAACATCTCTTTTCTCTCACTTGCATGTTTCTCAGAATGCTAACAATATGCTAAGGCTTTCTATAGAAGTGTTTCCATACAAGTTATTGTAATGTCATGTAAATTATTTTATTGGCTATGACATTCTGGTGGCCTCCATTTCATATTAAACAATGATCAGCTAACAAAGAGAAAGGTATGCAAGTGTAAAAAAGACCCTGCATTCGCAACAGCACTGTGTGGTTTTATTCCCATATAAATGTGTGATGGTAATGCTAATAAAGACACTGAGGATGGTCTTGACAGAAATCAGCAATATAGCTTTTATTTACATTTCCAGGTCTGTAGAGAGAGGTGTACTGTACATGTTACTATTTGATAAGCAAATACTTATAGTATCTTTCTTAATTGGCAATCATTCTCATAAACAACTAAAGAAGAATAGTAAAATAACAAACTGATTATCCAAATAGAAGCATTTATTTGTACCCTTATTACTCCTTTCAAATATGACATCTAACAGCACCATTTCATGGGCATTACAAATGCATACAATACAATTGTGTCAATTTTCACTCCGTTAACAAGAAAATACAATGCATCTGTCAACGCGACAAATATGTACAAATATAAACTGTTTTCAAGTGACGACGTGTTTGGTGACAAATGGAGCACTATACAGTCGTTAGGATGACACTGGGAAGTGCATAGCTTTCTGCTTCAGACCCTACTCCTGGCAGAATACACCGTTGCGTGCACGCAGCTCCGGTCAGTTAGGCTAGGCGGCAAACCTGTAAAGGCCCAGGCATGCTAAAGGCTGTGAAGGTCGCTAGCTTCACCGAGCGCGTGCCCGAGACATGCGCAACGCCACACAATGACCGCTTTCATGACAATATGTGGCCTCATGGCCTACGTGAAAAGGTGGCTTGTAAGGTAAGCATTGTATTTTCCTCCCATCATCCCTCAACTGTCACCGATGTACACGTCCTAGTCACAACTGAAAAAAGTCCCCCCCAGGGTCATAGCCGACAAATCTTTTGATGTCGGAGGAAATAAATGGCCGACAAAATAAACAGCTTGGTAAAAAAAAACAAAAAAAAACAGGTTTGTCGACATACAGCCACATCTGAAGTGATACAAAAGAACATTGATATCCACCCTGTTTCCCTAGGTCATAGATTATGTACAATAGGAAGGACTGCGTATTGAGCTGCGAGGGAGCGACAAAGAGCAAGGGGAATAAGGTGCATAGAGGCCACGGTGTGTCAAGTCTAACCCCGGACACACTGGAAAGCTAAGGTTGGGTGTGTGGGGGCATTAGAATGCATGCTGAAGGAGGCAGATGGTGGCAAAGGGGACGTCCTGTTAAGTGCACTAAGCAGAAGCGACACCTGTCTCCTTCCTGGACACCTGTTGAAACAGCTAAAGCTTATTACGCCTGGCCTTGCTAGTGTGTGCGTCTGTCTCCGTGTCTCTGTGTGTGTGTGTGCATTGCAGTATTGCTAAAGAGGCCTGCAGGAAGGGTTGCCGTGGCAGCTCACTCCGCGCTGCTCATCAAGCGACACACGCCCCCCTCGATGGCCAGCGACTGTCCGGGCACAGCGCCGGCTGGTAGTCTGGATATGTGCGTCTGCAGGAGAATGAGGCAGGGGAGACATTAACATATCAACATGGACGTCTCACCCATTAGCATGTTCCATGGGTACAATTACAACGAGCTCATTGCATTATTTGAAATTAACACGTATTATATATATGTATTATATATATACACACACATATACACACACACACGTCAGTCTCCACCACAACCATGAATTAACACAGTGTGGATGTGTGTTAACATGGTTTAAAGTGAATCTATATGACTGGATGTCATACTAGAGCACCAGCATCTCAGAGCAAAAGAAGTGAACACACACGGCCAGCCGATTACGAAAACAAGGAAGAGCGCAGCTCGTATTACAACACACACAGAGGGAGTGTGATGTCATTCTCCACCATGTCTTTACATAGAAAAGTAATATTTTAAATATTGTATAAAGCAGTGCCCAGCGCTGGACCTAGTGACCCATTGCCCTGCATGTTGTAGGTGACTCCCTGCTCCAACACACAACACTCACATGAATGGGTCGTTATCAGGCTTTTGCAAAGACTGATAAAGATCCATTCATGTGAATCAGGTGTGTTGGAGCAGGGAGACACCTACAGTATATCATGCAGGAGAGGCTTGAGCACCTTTAAAAGGCAGGGTCCTTCTCGAGAACGCTTGCTAACTTCAACCTCAAATTAAAACAATATACCTCCACCACTCCACACATCGAAACGCACTGTGAAGCAAAGTGTAGCGCTGCGGCTGTGTTGATATGAGCGTCGTTCACCACTTTATGTTACTACATGTATGTACGGAGCCAGGGCTGTTTAGAAGTATCGGATCATTTATTCATCACGCACAGAGAACGGTAAGCTAGCGAAATGCCAGGAGATATTTTGTGAATTTGACAAAAATGTGTATTAGCTTACAATTAGCTTGCAATTGCTGACTTCACCTTTAAATAACAAGTAACAACACTAACACAGAAGTAAATGACTAAGGCTTGCCATGATGTATTTCTACCTGACAGAGAGTAGATGGAGAGGGCGCATGTTGTTGGACTAAAAGGGGGAGGTCAGGGGCAAACACAGCTGTGAGGCGGAGATATTGCTTCCTGTGGCTCGGCAGAGGGCAAGGCAAGCCTTAGCCCGGAGTACGAAGAGTCCCTCAGCCTGACTGACACAGAATGACTTCACTCCTTCAGCCAAGAGGGGAGGGCTTTGTCTCTTCCAGGCCTGAATATGAAAATACCCCCCCC
>JAODTR010053771.1:7428-17754 GCA_025399935.1 Amblyopsis rosae
TAAGCCAAAGATTATAAGCATTAATTTTCAGCCACATACTATTTTATTTTAGTTGGTTTTACAACTGTGTGTGTGTGCGCGCGTGCGTGCGCGAGTGTGTGTGAATATAAATACAAATTTTACCTACAGTATATCCTGTGCATGGGACATTTAGGCACGGCCAGATAGTTAACAAAACAGCTAATATTGTTTATGACGATTCGCTTGTATGCACACTTATAGCTGTAACCCTGTGCCACATTTCAAATATCTGTTTAGACAAAGATTAGACCCTGTGTCATATCCATCCCTTAATGCAATAGGTGGTAGTTATTCTTAAGACAACAGCATTGACAATCAATATGCATTAACAATCAATAAACACAGTGTGTTAATGATAGAACTACAGTTAATTGGCACAAGCATAGTCTGTATGGTCCGACTCACCATGGTCTCGTCGATCGGATAGGTGGTTTTGTCTGGGAAGATGCAACTGGACAAACAAGACACTACCTTGGTGATACCCATTTCATGTGCTGTATTTAGTACATTGTCGTTGATCTTGAGGTTATCCCTCTGTGAAAGTATCACAAAGAATATAATCATTCTACTGGCAATGAGATTGATTGCTTCCATGTTTAAACATTTCAATTTCAAGTTAAAAAGTACAAGATAAGAATGACTTAGATCTTCAGCATAACATACAGTAGTTTTATAATATACTTTCTCACCAGAAAGTGCAGATTTTCTCTCAAATGTTGATACAGCCCTCCTACTTTGGCTGCAACATGGATGACATGAGTAGGGCGATACTTCTCAAACACTGCCCTTGTCTGTTCAACATCTCTGTAAAATGATGTGCACATAGTCTTATCTCATAGTCATATCTAACCAATGTTCTTGTTCTGTATTGGGAAACTGCAAACAGCATGAGTATTACATTTAGTTATTACATCTGTTTATAATCTGTTTTAACTACCTGTTTGCTGTGGCTTTTATTTTCCTTGGGAGGTCTAAAATCATTGTTGCCTTAATGATGATTAAATTACTTATAATCTTGACATATCAAAGAAAAAGGTGACAGTTATATTTGTCCACCGTGTTTGATGAACTTACACAAGATTGGCCTCCTTAGAGGAGAGAAAGAACCACTCTTCTCCCTCTAGTCGTCCACCTTTCAACACTGCATGTTCAATTGCTTTGCCTACTAAACCAGATCCCCCTGTGACAAGGACACGCATCGGTGTGCTATTGTTCTGTGCAGTCATGGCTAATCTTCTGGACAGTATATGGCTCACCTGCAGGCAGTGAGAAACAACTAACAACCACACATCCAAAACAACTACAAATATTTCGTTTTTTTCCCCTTGTTACACATTATTAATGTTTTATTAGCAACTGCTAAGACACTTTTCATTTGTTAAAAAAGTCTTAATTAAACCCCCTTAACTATATAAATCAGTAATAATACTAATTATATCAACAGCAGCAACAAGGATAATAGTAATACAATTCATTATAGTAAAATAGAGAGGAAAACTTACTTATTTTAATCAACTTCCCAGATAAACGTGTAGGAACAGACTGTTGGTAGACACTGACTCACTTTGCATTAATACAAATGGTTGACTGGTGGGTAGGTTAATACGTATTGTAGGTTGGACTACCTAACAAAAAAAAACAAAAAAAGAATTGATCAGAACGTTAAAGAATAATGAGATACTGCCACCTGCTGGCACATTGTCACGGCCAGGTAATAATTATTAGCATGCGTGTTTACATTTAATGTATTTTTATTCTAGATTTATTTTCTGTTGTTTATAGTCGCACACAACATGCTTTCTTTGTAATATATTATCGCATTACGGTTGAAAAACGAAGTGAGGGAGCACCGATGGTATTGAAAGGATGGGTGCTTATACTTTGAATTAGTTCAAGTGACAAAATCTTACTCCAGCTCCACCGTGAACTAAAATGCTCTTTATACTACCTCTCAACACATGATGTCGCTGAAAACTTAAATGTTTTACTGGGTTAGACGGTGCCATCTGTTTCAAACCCGATTCAAAACGCCATACATTTATAAATCGTCCGCATTACATATTGCAAATAAAATACCGTCCTCACAAGGCATAGGCTTATGACACAGTGCCTATTTTTACATGCAGGCAATTTAATTGCTTATTTGGAATATAATTCATAAACAGAAGCCTTTACACTTAGGGAAGGGGTTGAAGGTTGTAAAATGCGTTTAAGCATATACAGTATGATAATGCAATTTTATTAAACCTCCCATTTTGTGATATATCCATAAATCTGTGTGCAACCTTATTACAGATTAAATTAAAATGAAGATAGTATAGTATAATGTATATATGATAGTAAAGAGGAAGACAGAAGATAAAAGCTTATGGGGAGGACATTTCTGAAAGGATGAACATTGAGATAGGCGAGGAGGGGGATGTGATGAAGGGGAAATGAAAGCAAGAGCAAAGAAGAAAGTGATGACTTCAGCCCAAGAGTCTCCCTTGTAGAAACAGTTGGCCTATTTACAACTATTGACTGGCGATTCATCCCCCCCTCTCCCTCTCTCTCAGCTATATGATACTTAAGTTGTTGTTCTTACAAATTGAAACTGTGTTGAATTTATATCAGCACGGTATTAACATGTCTATACGTGTGTGTTTGTGTGTTCAAAGGCAGTTCCTCCTATGTGAACTATACACCCATGCCTATAGGGCACCATCTACTATGGTGCATGCTCCAAGTGGCACCAGTGTATGGAGGGTTCAACTAACAGGGCACCATTTAGACTCAAGCCTCCTTCAAATGGACTACATTTGTACAGCGCTTTAACAACCTGGCCAGTCAAAGCGCTGTACAGTATTGACTCACATTCTCCCACTCACACACACATTCCTACACCGATGGTGGTGATGCAAGGTGCCACCTGACCACCGGGGGCAGTAGGGCTTAGGTGTCTTGCTCAAGGACACCTCGACACTTAGTGGAAGTTAGAGGGGTTTGAACCACTGACTTCTTAATCACCTGTCGCCGCACTCTACACACTGCCCCACTGTCGCCCCCTTTCTGTCTGTGTGTGCACTGTAACCACACACGCAGACACGCACACATGCACGCGCACACACACAGACACACACAATCAGTGCATAATGTGCATGTAAACATACACACACAAATACAAACCCATGTTAAAGTGAATGAGCATCCCTAAGGCAAATTACCCATAAACCCCTATGTTCATAAAATGTAATGTTATTGTTTTAGATTTCCTGCTATCTACATTCTGTATGTTGGTTTTCCAGTAATGGTTTAGTGCTGTTTTATATCGTTATTTATAAAGTTTATGGCAACATTTGCTTTTGTGCTTCCTCAGAACCCCACGTTTTCTACCCAGTTAACAGGCTAGGGTTTTGAAGCACAACTTGGGACAGAGGAGGACATTTTCTACGCTGGACTTTCGAGACCCTCAGAGGTGCCAACTTACAGTAATGTATTTTGGCATAATGAGTTTGCCCAGTATTACTGATAATTCAGTTTGACAGTAGAATTTTGCTATAATATAGATAGATTTTTTTTGTCTGTCAGTCTTAGTTAGTGTCTTATTAGAGAGAGAGAGAGAGATAGAGAGAGGGGGGGGGGGTGGCGAGTGTGCGTGTACCAGGTTGCAGAGGTTTAGTGCTGCTAAACCTCTGCAGCCTGGTGTTGGAGAAGCAGGTTCACCGGGGGCATAGTGAATGCATGCATGCCATGGAATTATTCAGCCGAATTAATCATTGAGTCACATCAATCCTTTGAGGCCCCTCGTCTCAGTGCTCAAGCCGCATAGACACATTTGAAAAACACAACAACAATAAAACAATCTGCTCCCCTCCTTAAGTTTGTCCAAACTATACAGTATTTCCTGCACCTACAGAATTTCCACAACCACAAAATGTGCATGGGACATACTGTAGCACAAACTGAGCACAAATGCATTGTAATTCTATCATATTATTTCACAATTGTGCCATCCTTTTTGCTGTATGTGTTTTGCAAAAATATGTGAAGAAATTATAGACTCTTGCATTTTCAAGAAAGAGGCTTTAGAGCTCTGAAAAGTTCTGAAGTTCTAAAAACCCTTTTCAGTGTTTCAGTGCAGCATTTGGGTATATCTGGTGTGCCTATCAACTCACAAAAGCTGAAAAAGACCATTCAGTCAGTTTGTTTTGGGCTGCCATGTTATGAAGCATGTGTTCAAATTAGTCGTTTCAAATTTGCTGGTACTTCGGCGTAGATGACCCTTCATAACATTAATACCGACCCCGCTATCTCCTTATCATCACCTATGGCTGTCTATTGTGCGCCATTGTTGTTAATCTTGCAAGTATTGCACTATAATTCTAATGCACTATCATTAGACTATGAATCAAGTTAAGATCGTAAACCGCTCTGTTGTCGGCTGCTCTGCAGCATGCATCGAAGCCCCCAGCTTCATAAAACTACATAAAATATAGCTTAGTGACGTTGACATTTACCAAAAACTTAGGTCTACGCGTAGCGTTGATTGCCAGCACTATCAGCGAGTTGTCTGCCACACAGTCAGCGAGACCGTCATGCATGTGACATGTAACACGACAACACACTTTATGATATTGCAGGAATGGACTGCATCGTTATAGTAATAATAATCCGATTAGAAATGCGTAACTAAAATGTTGTCTTGTGTGGCCTAGGCTTTTCATGTGTATGGCTTTTATGGTGTGACGTCAAATAAGTGTCAGTCCATTTCTGACATAATTGTATGTGTCAATACCCCATAGCGAATGTTTAAAGGTGGTCCTCCTGGGCAACACCACTACACACAATGCCATCATATGCACACACACACACACACACACACACACACACACACAGTTGACTGCAATGTGAATTCCAGGTCTCTAAACACTATCTCACACACAAGTTGGTTGTCCAGGTGAGAACCCAATGGGCTTGCTGCTGTAGCGGTGCCTTCTGTAGGCCTACACCCATGCTGTGAGGAGAAACCACATGGCTCATGGGCCAGAAGGCTGCAACCCCTCCTCAAATCCTTCAGTTCTGAAGGGCAAGAGATCATTTCACACTTCATCAGACCACATAAACACACACACACACACACACACACACACACACACACAATGAGGCTATATGGGCTAAAAAAAGCTCCTATGACGTATGTACAGCATACATGCAAAAGCAGACTCTTTGGTGACAGTGACTATTAAAAACAGATAGGGGTTACACATCTTCCTCAAGGAAAGCTTGCATGTTTGTGGAACAAAAAAAATCTCTCTCTTTCTCTCTCTCTCTCTCTCTCTCTCTATATATATATATATATATAGTCTTTTTTGCCCATTAAATCTTTTTTATTCCTGCATTCGTTGGTGGGCAATGTGGGCATTAAAGGCAAACAATCCCTTTCTCATATACAGTAGGCCTATAGGTGGATATACATTATTGACGTGTGGATTTTCTGTGCATTCATCTGTGGTTCATAATATACCTACTACCTAATTTAATCAATACAAAAACTGAATAATGATTCTGTAAATAGAGGGTTTATGTACTGTTTAATGTGTTTTACAATGCAACAATAAATCCTTTATTTCTTTAATATGGTCTATGTCAAGTGACAATAGCCTGTCCAGTTTTTTCTTATGGCTGTCTCAAAACAAGCTGCGATATAGTAGCCTAAGCTGCCCTGAATTTCCCATTTCAACAGGGGGCTCCAAAGATAAACGACTTTAAAAAGTCCAAACATGGCATGCTAACATAAAGACAAACGAGTTAGGCCAATCAATTCATCACAAAGATCGTTATACTGTAATATAGTAAAATACCGGCGGGCTCTAACAACAGAGGCCGGTGAATTCATTCGGATCACTGATGGACAGAGGTAGACTATCGCTCTCTCTTCGTCTATTAATTTAAACATGTTGCTAAAAATAGTCCCTACCGAACAGAGGTGTGTGCAGTCTGCTGTAGCTATAGGCGATAGACTAGGCCACAGCCTATATCACATTCATCGGCAGACACGTGTGGGCATGACAAGCAAATTTGGGATAATCTTATGATCTCCATAAACTACAGTAAGCTATACCAATTCGGCTATGTGTATAGGAGTCTAATTACCACTTATACGAGCCCATTGTATCCATGGGAGAGGTATGGTGTGTCATCTTTTTATCTTAATCTTTAATATGTCGCAACTGAGTCTGAGGTTTTTGAGCATACCTCCCTTGCACGGCAGTATAGTGCATAGTTCTGTCTGGAAGTTGTATGCATGTATGTGTGACAGAGAAAGAGAGAATGTGAGGTTGAGATAGAGATAGAGAGAGAGAGAGAGAGAGAGAGAGAGAAGCATGGGGGTGGGGGTTGATTGCGTGCGTCATGTGCTGCGGCTGTAACTGGTCTCAAACGCGCGTTCCTGCGCGCCATACTCTCATTATAGTAAAGGTACAACGATTTTACGTTCGGCTCGCGATTTTACTTGATCTATAGGCATCGCCGGGCTGGATTCCAGCAGAGAAAAAGACCATCCATCCATCCATTCATCTGTCCATCCATCCGTTTTCTTCAACCCTAGGGGCCGTTGGATGGAGAGAGAGACAGAGAGGAGGCCGAGATCAGTTCACTTCTCCAAGGAGAGAGGCGGAAAGGACGTCGCTGGGACGTGAGGCGTTCAGGACATATTGAGGCGATATTAACAGACTTTTCATCATGAGCGGGGTTGTGACAGCGGAGAACAGGTCTTCACCGTCTCCTCTTTAACGATGCCGTTCGCAGGTCCCTTGTTCATACGATTTGATTATTCTGGATGGCCGCGCAGGTAACGGGAAAAATATTACGCTTGCTGCGAGGGGGAGATGCCAGTGTAAAACCGTTTGAGAACATGTACAGCTGTAGCCTACTGCTACAACCATCAAAGGCATCTATTTGATACATTTGAGAGAATGGGACATGTATTTTTCTCTTTTTCTACTCTGTGAAATAAAATGTGTCAAGAAAATATCACATTTCTGAGTTTCACAGCGCGCTGCTGAAGCAGCTGGCGAGAGCCACATTATCACTAGCCTACATTGAACCAAACATTGCGGATGTTTCGAAATAAATAATTAAAAGGATTTTCCATTTCCGATACCTTTAAAATCTTATGAACGCGACTGAGGCCGAACGTAAAGATGAACGTCATTGGCCGCTGTTTGTGAAGACACATTTTTAGCCTAGATTCTGTCAACATTAATTTCAAGTATTTTGGTGACTACATATTCAATGGTAGGCTATGTTGTAGCTCTATGGCTGTTTGTATTGTCATCACCTGCTGTCATGGCAGAGACAAGTTGAATCTGCCGAGAAACGCACAGGAGCCCGTGGGCGCGCTCCTATAGGCTTCAGCCTCACGCACAGCCAAGGTATGGAGAACGTCAAATATTCCTAACCCTTTCCACAAACCACGTCCCAGCGATCTATATAATACATATAAGCAACACATCCAGCCAACGTTTTATCACACAACCGGCCTCTGTAGGACCACCCAGAGGCAGACGCTTCACGCGGGCGTCCTCATCCGCTGAGCCCTATATTATCGCTGTCCCTCCGCCAGACATGCTGCAGCCGCTCACGAGACCACCACGCTTCACATAGGAGCCGTCCCTGACCGTATGGGATGTAATGTTGTGTTGCTGTGTTGTTGAGCATCGCTTTCTTTCTCCGTTGCTTCGTGAAGACTGCCTCTCGGTGTGCACGGCATGGCGCGGCTCGAAAACGAGGTGCAGTCCAGGTACGGCGGTGGCCCCGGCCCAGGTGGGCCTGGTGGCCGCGGCGCTGGTCGACAGGGAGGACCCCACGCACACGGGCACGGACATGGACATGGGCACGGCCACAGTGGCCCTCCCGGAGGGCCGGGGACTCAGAGGATGTACAAGCAGTCCATGGCGCAGAGAGCCCGGACTATGGCGCTATACAACCCGATCCCTGTGCGCCAGAACTGCTTCACTGTCAACCGCTCGCTGTTCATCTTCAGTGAGGATAACTTTGTTAGAAAATATGCCAAAAAGATCACCGAATGGCCATATCCTTTAGTTGTTCGTGTACACTGAGTAGGCATAAGGCACCGTTAAGGGACTCAACGAGAGATCAGGTAGGCTACTGTGCACTGTGCACCTTGTGTCAAATTTTCCCGTTCCCTCCTTATTTCAAAATTAGCATCTTAATCCTTAATCTTTATATTGAATATCCTGCAGACACATAACGTATAAAAGGCCTGTAATATCAAATCCGTTTGCTGTATGTAACTCCTGAAGACATAATGAATGTGGGCCATCAATTACTGCCCCATTATGAGGCCTTTCAGTTATTATCCGTCTGATATCAATATCAGTCCATATCTATCTGACGAGAGTATCCGATTCCACAGGAATTCTCTCTTGTCAATGGCATCTTGCATGATTTGGGTTGTGTGTGTGTGTGTGTGTGTGTGTGTTTTGGTAGGGCATGGGGGTGGGGTCTGGAGGGTGCAGCTTGACGCTGATGTCAGCATGGGCATTGTGGGCGCCGTGAGCTCACACAGGAGGGGAGATAGGAGAGGAGTGGGGGAGGGGAGGAGGTATACAGCATGTGAGAGAGAGAGAGAGAGAGAGATGTGCTGGAGACAGTTTTACATGTGTGTTTTCGCGTGTTTATATTGACTGTGACTAAGTGTTGGCCAGTGTCAACATGTTAACATGTTATTTCACGTCACCCAATGTGGAGTTATAGGGCTACATCTGCATCCAACACAGAAAGTAAATGCTGTATATATTGTGACACAAATACATATTGCCAATGCATTTGGTGTGTGCGTGTGCGTGTGTGTGTGTGTGTGTGCGCGCGCGCGTGCGTGTGTGTGTGTATATGCAAGTGTGTATATGGACATGTAGTAAGTGAGAAAATGCAACAAAGGGCATATTGTGTTCAGTATACTGTATATCAGAAATGATATTGATAGCCTACCAATGTGCATGAGCAAAGATTGAAGGCATGCAAGAGGGTTGGAAGATAGGAGTATTAACTGCATTGGTTCTTCCTATACTGTGTGACATCATTAATTAGGCTGGTTACACACAAAACATTCTCTTTTTATTGTCTTCATGCAAAAATAGAGACTAGGAGAAAGTGTGCTGATATAAACATTGTGGTATATGTTGGAAGAAAGTTGTCACCCACATTCATTTGGCAAACTGGGCTCCTAAGCCTGTGAAATCGCAAAATTGAATCTTAATTTAAGGAAATAACGTTAGACATTGACAGTCAAATTGTTTAATTTACTTGAACACTGTAACTACAAGACACAAATTTATTAGGCAAATATATTAGTTGGACTATTTGGTCTGATGGCCGTTTGTTGTAATGCAAAATGAGAGTAATATCATGTTTATCAGTCTTTCACTGAATCTGCCATTTCCTCACTTTTCTTCCCAAATCTTTAGTTCTACTTCTCTCTCTCTATCTCTCTTGTATGGACGCTCTAAAGTTCCATAAATTTACAGTCCGTTTTCTTGTGATAACAAGATAAATATTTTGATATCTCTGGAAAACAGTTTTCTTTAGATAACAAATTAATGCTATTGTTATCTTGGGAAAACAGTGTTGTTTTCTCATGATAATGAAGTAATTATCTCGTCATCTTAGGAAAACTTTGTTGTTTTTTCGTGATAACGAATTTATTATCGTTGGAAAACTGTTTGCTTTCTGCTTTCTCATGAAAACGACATATTTTCATTAGCTTTATAGGTGTCATGTTTTGGTATACAAAAATAACATAATCAAATAATATTCAGGGTTGATTCGATCATGCACTAATGCCCTATAATATGATATTGTTTTAATATGAAAAATAACAAGAAATAAATTACGGTACATTTGATTAGTATAGGATAGCCCATACAAATGTGTACAGTTCAGTGGCCTATCCTGATACGCTACATGATTTTGTTCTATTTTCAGGGTGTATGGTACTTTGAAGTATAGTCCACATCATTGAATCTCATGCCAAACATGAGCTTTTCCATAATGTTTTGTCATCACGGCAAAACAATCCTATAAATTTGACATCAGATGAAAAATGGTGTGATATCCAGCTTCCAATCTTAACTGCTTTCCATTTTCCAACCGAGTGCATGTTTACAGTAGACCTGCTACTGCCTACTTGACTTCACTGGCAACAGTTTAATAAAAATAACAGTTTTAATGTGAGGATCCTGCACTGATGAAGGGTTAGTAGTGGCTAGGGGGCGTGTCTACTCCTGCTGACACAGGCATGCCAAG
>JAODTR010053781.1:0-17754 GCA_025399935.1 Amblyopsis rosae
CTCATCCCAAAGACACCAAGATAATTCGTGTGAGTGAATATTTTATATATATATATATATATATATATATATATATATATACACTAGTATTATAAAACTCGACTAGCCTGACTAAACATGACAGAATGTACGTGATACTATATCATGTGGGAGAAGGTATAGGTCTGAGAAAGAGGAGATTGTGAACGTGTACAGGTAGGGCTGCACAATTAATACAATTGCGATTTTAATTCATACTCGATCTCATTTCGACACGAGAGCGATTCTTCCGTTTTTTCATTATAGGGATCAGTTGCATCACAACAAGCGCGCCTACTTTCTCCCCTCAGCAAATGACAATGCAGCGTAACGTGATGCAGAGCAGCAGGAGGCAAAATACACACACTGAGAGCGGGTCACCAGCAAATGAACGTGAAAGAGGGGTTGTGTGGCTGCAAAGGTACTGATCGTGATCTCAATTCTAAGCAAGAAAATTGTGATTCTCATTTTATACAGAATTGTGCAGCTCTATAGGGTGAGTGCTTGCCTGTTGGTGTGTGTGTGTGTGTGTGTGTGTGTACACATGCTAGTCCATCTGGCTGCCAGGCTGGCAAGCCTCACACGCACACACACACACATATGAACATGCACATACACACACACACAGTGTGAGTGTGAAAAAGCAGCATTAGGCATCATCAGGATAACAATAATCGGTGCATTAGTGTGTGACAAAGTCCTGATGAAGGCCGTGCTGTCCCAAGGAATACATCACAAGAGTAGACAACCAACCACGCACGTAAAGATGACTTGCGTCCCTCTTCAGTCACGTCCTGTTGGTGATCACTGACTGCTAAGCATGCAGATGGACACACAACACACACACACGCATACAGAATGATATTTGGGGGCTTCCCGGCTTATATAACTCCAAAGCAAACAAATTAACTAAATACGGTATTGGTTTACACTGTTATGGGTACAATTATAGAGTATTTAGCAATATAGCAGCTGACCTATGAACAGCTATGCGTGGTAAATAGCATTAGCTACATTCAAAATGCGAGCCACTGTAGCCCTCAGGGAAACCCGAGCCCCGTTGGAGCGCCAACATCTTCCAGAGCAACAGCACTACTATTAAACCGTCCCAACGGAGGAGAGTTGGCCCCTTGCTGCTGTCTCCAGGCCCCAGCATATAAATGTGTGCCTGTATGCATGGCAGTCCGTAACCCCACGTCCCCCCCACCACCGCCACCCTCCGACCCCCCTAACCCACCTGAGCCTGGCATCTCCACAATTGGTCACAGCATAGGAGGCAGCTACCACCTGGCACACTGGCTACACACACACGGCAGATGGCACATGGACTCCCCGGTGGACTGAAGACGGCAAAACTGTGTGCGTTTGTGTGTGTGCGTGTCTGCTTGTGTACGTGTGCGTGCGCTTGTGTGTGTGTGTGTGTGTGTGTGTGTGTGTGTGTGTGTGTGTGTGTGTGTGTGTGTGTGTTTGTGAGGCACTTAAAATGGGTAAAGAATTATCCATTGGGATCTTCTCTGGCACTTGATCTAGTGGACAGTAAGTCTGTGTGTGTGTGTGTGTGCGTGCGCGTGGCTGCACGCTGTGTATTGATGCCACTCATTGTACGGGCTCAACAGTCCCTAAACGTGCAGAAGTGTCCAAGGCTAGCTGAATAGCTCTTATAAAAGAATCTAAACAAAGGTCCGCCATGAAAGTCCATCTGCTGAATTGGCTAGGTGGACAGTTAGTAGCTAAATCCCAAAAACACCTCACAGTGGAGCCAGGGATACAGCCCTGCGCATGCACACACAAGCACCCCTTAGAAACAGAAGTCATAATACTATGTCTGGTTAGTCTGGTTAGCCACGTACCTATTTAGCGTTCGATTAGCCGTGTTATATGTGTCTGTGTTAAAGGATGAGTATGTCATTTGCTTCAGAAGCACATTTAGTAATATTTCTTGAAATTCTCTTTGCACCCCGATAACAATGACAAAATTAAATGCTCCGACAATACGATTAGAAATATCCGTCATCTGTGAGAGTCGCAGGAATGTGAAAACCGCGCACAGTCATAAAGTCCGAACTTGGCGATTAGTTGGCCTAACTGTCTGTCTGCATGAGCTACATTCTTGCGCGTACTCTGCTTATTTGTGCACTGTTTGGTGTTGTTTTCTTACATGTTGAGCCATTTCTTATCAGTACTGGTAGCAGAGATTATGTGCTCCTTTGACAAATGCTACTCTGGTGGACGGTGGACTCACGTGTATTGGAGGCGTGGTTTAGGAAGGATGATTGAGGCAAGGGGCGGTGCATTTTTTCGATTGTATCTTTCAAAATCTGGTTACTGTTTTTTCCAAGATGACATACTCATCCTTTAAGAATGGATGAAATGAAAGAAAGGAAGGAGAGAGAGCTTTGCTAGCAATGCATCTAGAGAGAAGCATAATGCGTGTGAAATGGATTTGCAGTGATTGCCGTGCCCTTGGACAATGTGACTTCCAGACGACTGCGGTAATTAACCAATTGTGCGAGCACGCACGTCACCACATCCCGTCTCTTACACTATCACTCCAATGTATCTCTTTACTTCCCCCTCTCTCCCTCTCCTTCCCTCCCTCTCTCCCTCTCTCTCTCTCTCTCTGTCTCTCTGTCTCTCTGTCTGTCGAAATGCAAGGAGATGTTTGGTGAATTTGACCAAAAGTGTATTCGCTTACAATTAGCTTAGAATAGCTGACCACACCTATAAGGCAATGGTGCTCAACCTATAGGGTGCCAAGCCCCGCCTGAAGGGTCACAGGGTGGGAGGAAGAAGAATGTGAGCTTTTAGAAACATACTTAAGATATTCTATTTTGATATAGCCTAGCATACCCCAAGGCCCAGTGTCTTAAAAGAACTTCGATGCTGCTAAATGATAATAAAAAAAAAAAACGCTGAAAAATCGTAATCATTTTTGTTTAAAAGGTATAAATGCTAGACATGTTTCATAGTGTCATGGCCTTTAAACACACAGACCAATAATAACGACAAAGTACTTATTCTTGCTTCTCAATGTGTTTGAATCAGGGACCGTGTCCTAAGTACATTAACCTCGAAAGAGAGGAAAGACATAGCAACAGAGGATGGCAGAAAAGGAGTTCACAGCAAAGAGAGACCATAACGCGTCTTTCTGTGCTGCATCAGACTCTCACACTGCATTTCACTACCCAGTCGGTAGAACAGATTATAATGTGGGCTCTGCGTGCACAGTGGGTGGCCGACAGTCTGCTCACTACAGTATGGGGGTCTATAGGTTTATATATAGCACACCTTACGATGACTCATGGAGCAAAAAAAAGTCTGTCTCAACTTATCCTACACATGTACTCTCACGGGCCTACGAGCACACACTCACGCACGAGCGCAGGGTTGCGTTGGGGAGGGCAAAGGCACGCCGGAATAGCTAGATAAATATAGGGGATCTCGCCAAGCTAACTGAATGGGTGTCATTTTGACAAATGCACAGCGCTGAATCTTAGTCAACATTGTATTGCGTGCCGTCACTCTCTCACACACGCACAGCAAATCCATGCCATCGCAGCCGCACGCATTAGTATGCACACTGAATGACAAACACCCAAACACAAACACACACACACACACACACGCACTGATTATACATTCATAATATTGAATTGGTGACAGGTCTTGAGCAGTGCAGAGGGAGAACAGGGTGAATTCCAATAAGCTTCATCAACTCCTAATGCTACATTCCTCAATAGACTGGATTGGCACACATACAATACACACACACACACACACACACACACACACTGAAAACATGTGTGCGCATCAACAGTATTAAACTGAACAATTGGAGCACTGTTTGTGAGCATAGCATACATACACCTAGTGTATGTATGCGCGCACACACACACACACACACACACACACGCGCGCGTCTACAACACATTACAAAACGCACCCAATAAATAGAATCCAAATTGATACACGTGCATTAAAAGAAAAACGATTCTCAGCCTTACACAACCCCTCCCTTCCAGCCATGTGTAGGGTGATTTAGGAGAAAATTCCCATCAGCCAATGTGAGTATTAAACCGAACTACTGCTGTGCCAGCAGAAGCAACCAGCTAATCCACAAGAACAAGTGCTGAAAGAGTCACTGTGAAATTCACAGATATGGCGGCAGTCCCTTCAAGCTCCAGATGTTGTGTCTAGTCATTCTCTCCCAGCAGTGGGCGCAGAAAAACAACAGTAATAGTAAGATGAGAAAAACTGAGATAAACATCCTACAGACATAGATGGAGTATCTTCCCGCCAAGCTAAGCTACCACAACCTCGTATCAGCAAACCTATAGCCAGTCATAAGGGTTTGCTCATTAACGCAAGTATGCAGCTGTACATAGGGTTAAAACATGGTAGTAACGATTTATGTCCCCGCATGACGGCCACGGTCGATGAAGCGTGCTTTCAATCAATTGTTTAACAAACAGACAGAGGTACTTGTGTTATCGGTTGGCAATGGGGCCTTTCTAGAAAATAACGCGGACGGCAGTTAATCTCACTGCCAGCATGAGTTGTGCAAAGGCACTCAAGATTAGGAAGGCAAAGATGCAGCCGTCTCAGAGCCTTAACCTGCATTCATGGAGCAAATAACCATGATGGATGCCTACCAGTAAGCAGCACAGCTAACTAACAACATACTTGTATCTGTTGACAGAAGTCCATCGGTAACTAGGGCAGCTTTGCTACTGTAAATCTAAGCAAGCAATAATCGCCTCACACAATAACAATGGTGGAAAAAAAAGGTCGACATTGCAAACGAAGGACGTAAGACACACAAAAGAAATAAAATAAAATAATTCACTCCTACCTTCTTAATTTTGCCATTGCGTGTGCCGACGAAGGCCACTGTGTTGCCACGGTAATCATACGCCGCTACCGACGTCATGCCGTCATCTTTGTCAATGAAGAGCGGGATGCCCTCGATGGTGCTAGTGCCCCCCAGTGGCTGGTTGAAGTCCTGGCCGCAAAAGTTGTCATCTATCTGCAGCGGCTGAAAGAGAAATAATATTAGAGTAGTTTCTGGTTTTGTCAATACTGTGCAAACGACTTGCTCAACAGAGCAACATCCACATGGCGCAACAGTTCTACCCTTAATTACTGAGAAAATCTAGGGATTTAAGATGTCATTGGTGATGAGTTAAAGATTTTCTTCCCCTTCAGAAACCTCTTTCAGAGTTGTATGTACCCTAAGGTAAAGGTAAAGGTGCTTTTACTGTCACATACATGTACAAATTCATTCTCTGCATTTAACCCATTCCTCAAGGAAGCAGGTGTGTGTAAATGACTGTGTGACTGACTGACTGACTGAGCATCTAGTCATCGAGTGAGAATGAAAGGGATTATAATCATAGTATGAACAAATAACTAACAGGACAATAGTTCATACAATATTAATATCTTAATTTTATATAAAGGTCTTGGTTTCATAACATTTTATGTCAGATATATATATATATATATATATATATAGTTTCATGGATATAAGTATTTTCACAGTTAAGTAACTGATATTTAAAATCTAAAAAACAGGCTGTTGTTAGAAGAAAATATACATGAGTTTTAATACACTACTTTCTGTGGTGTTACTATTTCTGAAAAACAATTGCATTTTGGAAAGACTTCCTAAATGTAAACATGGCTAAAATCCATAAACGTTGAAAGAGGACTACTGGTGCATCAGTATCTTAAGGGCACGCACACACACCGTGATGATATGTATTGATCTAGTGTGTTAATTAAAGGCAGAGCCAGTCATTCTTGCCAAGCTATGAGCTCAAATTAAAACAGTATTGCTCCACGGTCCTCCGCAGCATCGCAGTTTCTGTTGATTGCAGGCTCCGCTCTGCAGCGCAGCATTCCACCTGAGTAAGCTTTAGACCGCGCCAATGTGTTCGGTCACGGCCATGACGCCAAAATACGCTCCCTGTTGTCGTGACGACAAAGCACCGGTAACCGTCAGGTGACCGACATGCATTCCAATTTCACGAGGGGAGGAGCAGCATGTTTCCCACAGCGATCCAAAGACTGGGTGATGCCTAATGTGGGATGATGGTTTGTGTGTGCGCACTGCAAAAAATGCCCTATCAAATATAAGTGCAAATATATTAGTTATGAGCTTGCTTATGCTTAAACAAGTAAGTAAAGTTTATTTATAGAGCACCTTTCACAGACAAAGGTCACAAAGTGATGTACACTAAAAGCAATGCAAATAAATAAAACCCTACACCGTATAAAAGTACATTATTATATAAAACAAAAACCTAACACTATGTTGCTAATTAAAAGCTTGCCGAAAAAGTTGCGTCTTGAGCTGTTCTTTTCTTAAAACAAGCATATGTGGCTGCCAGTGCATTAAGTGAAATTCACTTCATAAGATTTCTTAGATTAAGTGCAAATGTACTTCATTTTAAGTCACTAGATAAGCCATTTATATTCGAAACAAGTCCAACTAGATTTTAAATCTAAAAAACAAGATTATCACACTAAGTTAGATAGAGTTTTTGCAGTGTGTGTGTGTGTGTATGTGCGTGTGCACATGCGCAGCATAAGGCTGTTGCCAGGCTGGTACTGAACCAATGTTAAACATGGGGGCCAACAGGTGTGCACGCACGCACGTGTGCATGTGCACACACACTTGGGTAGTGTGTAAATGGTGGTGTAATCCAATCTTATCACTGCACCATCTGACTGGTCCACACAGGAGAGCAGATATATCTCCATCCCCCACCCCCACGCCTCCGTCCTCCATCTAAATAGCTGGGAGCGCGCTGACAGTCGATATCCCTTTATTCTAGCTTTTTCTACTTTCCCTCCAGATCTCTCCATCACTTCCCTGCCACTACGGGAATGGGCGAAAACGTCGATATTCCCCTCCTGCTCTCTCCCTCTCTGTCTCTTTCTTGCGCGCTTTGTCCATCTGTCAGTCCCTCTGTCCACCGCGAGTTCTCGGCGTCCGTCTCCATTGTTGCGATCCCCGAGTGCTCTCTGGTGCCCTGCACCTCTGGAGGGTTGCCAATGGGAGGTGCGTGCGTGCGGTACAGTTGGGACATGATAGAGGAGAGGACAGAAAGCATCTCTCTCTCCCTCCCTCCATCTCCCTCTCTGAGAAGGAGAAGGATGAAACTGAAAGAAAGCCACCTTCCTGAAGTGTGAGTGTGCATGCGTCAGCGAGAGAGAGAGAGAGAGCAGAGACAGGAACACATGCAGCTATTACCTGAAACAACTTGCTTTTGTAAACGTTAATAGCTAGGGGCCCAATTTCTCTCCTCGGCACAATAGGCGCCACGCGCGCTTGGCTTCCACAAGAGGAGGGAGAAGGGAGAAATGAAGACAACCGCTAGTGTTAGCATCCAGCAAACGAGGCAAAGCCGGCCGCTCTTCGTACGACCAGAGGCAACAGCAACGAACCGTGTAGTCACGGGAACGGACTTCCCCCGCAGTATAAATTAGACCCGGTCACACTCACTCACACACACACACATACACAAGTCCCAGGGTGTCAGCAGGTTGAGTCCTCGCGTACGGAGGTTAAAAATACACTTGAAAAACAGTGGAGAGAAGAAACAGGAGCCCCCTAGGGTCAAAAAGAGTTGCGCGCGCACAATAGCATAAATAGGTCTCGGTGGGCCTTTAAAGGGTAAAACACGTACAGCTCTCTGACAGGTCTTGGGGATGTTTAAACAGCACCATGCACTATGGGAGAAACACAATTTCCCCTGTGGATGTGCAAGAGTATTAAATGCTGTGTCATCAGCCTTACACTATCCCCTGCATAAGCACAAGAGCTGAGTTTCACTGTGGCAATCCCCATTTCCCCCAGTGGCGTTTGAAGGGTTAAAAGGGATGACTGTAGTCTGGATTTGGCATTCTGCTGTGCTTCCAAGGGCACGTTCCATGCCCCCCCCCCCCACACACACCACCCCCACAACCCTCTCCTGGGAACAAATTTTTTTTTAAGATAATAACCTTTGGCAGTCTTTTGTCTCTCTACTGGCTTTTAAGAGTGGGTAAGCGGTGGTTTAGGATAAAGGTGGATCAGGTTGAGCAAAAAGGAGATGGGATTATAAACATGTAGTGCAGGGAGCTCGTCTGCCTGCTTGAATAGTAGCCCTGACTAGAGCGAGAGGGTTAAAGATTCACCCCTATTGTTTTTTTTTTCCCCAAAAAAATGTCCCAAAGTTTTCTTCTTTCCAAGTCGCTGTTATTTAAAGGTCTAATTGTCTGTGTCTGTGTGTGTGTGTATGTGTGTGTGTGTGCGCGTGTGTGCGAGTGCGTGAAATACAGGAATTCTGATAAGCTCCCTTTAAGAGTTCTCTATAGGGTGCCTTGTGTTTACAATACGAGCACAGCTGACTTAAGGTCACAGACACACGCAAGGTCTCATGAAATGTAGCTATTTATGGGGCACCCAAGAGAGGCCAGAGATGCAACTGAGGCGAACGCTTGTGGCGAACGCGTTTGCTTTGAACACGGCATTTGAAAGTTTTGTGTAATTATTAGATTTAAATGGTCACCCTTCGTCCACGTCAGTGTGTGTTTGCCGACAACTATACCTCCCTCAGGCCATTTGCTCGTATTTGCAAACATTTGCGGGCAAAAGAAAATGGAAAACTGTAATATGTAATGTTCGCAAATGTTACCTATGCTCGCCAATACTGAATGCACATCTGGCCCCACAATAACACTGAGCACTTGCTTTGTACGGACCTCAGACAGAGCTCTCCAATAGTGACCTAGATTTACCGAAGCTAAATTTGACTTGACTTTGACTTGGGTTAAGTGAACCCCTACAGTGCCTAATCTCCCATGTATTCTCCGCCATACTGTATCCAGTTTGCATGCAAAGAAAAATATAGAATCAGAATCGCGATTCTGACCTTTCGAAAGTCACAAACTCTAACCAAACAATTAACACTAACAAAAGAATAACTACAGGCGATTGTTGCGCAAGTATGCGAGTAATGATTAGTAACTTTAATACGATTACGTGCATTAGGAACAGTAACGCTGCAGTACCATTGCATTCACAGGGTCATACACTTGGGTATTTACTGACACTGTACACACACAAAAACCATCTGCTACAATGTCATTCCAGCCTAGCTCCGCTGAAGCAGCAGTATGTGTTTGGCCATGGTCATTAAACACAGAACAAAGCTAGTCAACAATCAACTAGAAACTCCAAAACCACAACAAAATATTGTTTGATGTTGCATTTAATTAGATAAGTCATATTGAAAAGTGGCAGGTCAGTTATTTAATTTGAAAACTCATCTGCCAAACAAACTTCACAAGTTTCATTTCCGTATTGAATGACCACTGGGCAGCCAGACTGCTTCCAAAAAGTCGCCGCATGTTACGACCTCCCTTGCACTGAACGGGAGAGCAACAATGGTGATATGAATGGTGATTGTGATAAAACATGTACACTAGGGTTGGGCAATGTCAACCAAATTGGCATCAAACGATGTCCACAGTGAAACGTCGATGACATCGTCAGTGGGTATGAATTGTAATAATACTAGCTAAAATAAGTATTATAGTAGTAGTGTAAGTAATAAGTATTAATTCATACTACTTCTATGCTTATGCACATTGAACCCACCCTCCCCTACTCACATGGTATCTACTTTATTTTCCTCAGTATAGCCTATGCATAGATGTTTGTGTGATCTATAGTTACGGCGTCAACAAACATGCGTAGTAGGTAAAAAGGTACCACTTGTTTAAGTTAAACGTAAAAATGTGTGCTCTTGTTAATTCGTGCAAAACACGGATATACGACGATGTAGAGCGTGCATAGAATACGCTACATTGCCAACACACGCAATGGGCCCTGGCTAAACAACCATATCACGTTAGACTACAGCAAAGTTAATAAGCATTATTACACGCAATGTTTCAGTAGCTATAACTTCAAATGCTACTTCGACACTTTTTGCCTACTTTTTTAAAAGGAAAGGCCTAATTCAATGCACAAAGCATTGCAGTCTTTTACACCCTGGCGGTGAAGTGGTTTGGAAGAAACATGTTTGCTCACCGACATGAACGACACAGGCAATGTGCTGACAATAATGCATGCGACACACACAAGCAGCTGAGATCAATATATAATTACACTGGCAATTAGCATCATGAGCATTAGAGATGGGGGGTTTGTTGAACTAAACGCTCCTGAGAGAGAGGGAGAAAGGTCACAGAGCCAGAGTTGTACAGAAAAAGGAGTAACACGCACTACGACACCTCCGAAAAGGTGAGGTTTTTCTTCTCCATTTCAGACAGACACTTTTCATTGGTTAACTAGCAGATTGTATTGACTGAGCATCATATTGACTTTCTGTTCTACTCCCATAGGAACACACAGCATGGGTCTCTGCTGATAGCTGGCTATTGACCCTTAACAATTGAACGAAGGGGCTTTTGAGCACCAGTGAATAAAGGTATTCTCACACACACACACTGACTTCAATATGTAGCATATTGTATCCTGTGTCTAAACACTGTTCCTAATTTCAAATGAGATATTAGCCAAAACATGTTAGATAGTGCCAACAGTGTTTAAAACAACATGGCCAATCAACGGCTCATGGCTCAACTAATTTAGTCTGTCAATTAACTCCGCTTGTCAACTATGGCTCAATTAATCAGGTCTAATTAGTTCAACACATTCACGACACATCCCTTTTGATTAGAGCCATGGACATTGGACCGTTTCACAGACGCCACTACTGTAGGTCATTAAATTATATTTACAAATGTATTTATTAGTTGGCCATATATTTAATTCAACTTCGTCAGGACAGGTCATTTCAAGCTTGTGAGGCTACCAGCATTATCTGGAAGAATAACTGGTATTCCAGTTAGGGTTGGGTCGATAGTCGATGACATCGTCCATCGGCGATGGCTGACAGGCATCACAATGTTTTTGCAGGTAGCGTTCAGACAAAGTTAATATCTAGTGAAACGCCAAATTTCTGTGACAAGGGACTTCTCTTCTTCCCCTGTCTCTCTCTCTCTCTCTCTCTCTCACTCAAACGCACACACGCACACTCAAAATACACTTGTGCCTTGGCTGTATCACACCATCTCGATGTTTATCTGACAATGCAATTAATGCTTTATGCTAACATATTGCTAACAACAGCAAAACGAACCAACTACAGTTTACCGCTTGTGCTCAATCGCTTTGCTGTAGTCTACGGTGCCTATACCGTGATATGGTTGGTTGTTCGCTAGCTGACAACAATCGGCGTCTGTCCATCTTTTCAGCAAAGCATATAAATCCTGCACACCACTTCCGAATAGTCCTATTTCATTATAGGCTATAAACTTGAAGTAGCTACTGACAGACGAAGTGGAACCATTTTTACCGACCACATTTTGACGACACGGACGCCATTATTACAAATCAATATGACTAGGCCAGACCAGGCCTACGCGTTGGGTTATGGAGAAAAAGTAAGGAAACCCGGTGAGTAGGGAAAAATGGGCATAAAATATAAGCACTGCCTGACCTGCTTATATTCATTTATTAACACCCATCACGATGTGGCACTGTAGACATCGTCCGACGCCAATTTAGTTGACATCGGTCAACCCCATTTCCAGTATGACTAATTTGTGTGCTGGACAACGATTCTCCTCACATGAGAGAGATATTAAGATGAAGCAAATTGAGTTAGTAGAAAACAGCAACCTCTTGAGAGGGATAATAGAATTCTGCATATCGGAACACATCATCGCGTGGCCGCTTCGATCTAATTCAGTGAGAGCCTCGCGTGATCCTACACTTGTGTTCTTATCAGTATCTGCTGGCCTGCTGTAGCCGGGACCATCTATGTAGCAGACGTTTAGCTGATAACTACACTAATCACAGCCGCTATACTGCCCGAGAGATTAGTGCGCGCACAGACCCTGCGCCAGTAATTCACCAGATGGTCTTTATTTACTGCTAGCTAGACAGATTACCTCTAGATGAGAAGAAGAGCATCGTTGTTACCTATACAGGCTCGTTGTGTACCTTTTCCTGACTGTGTACTATGACTAAACGAGGACTAAGAACAATGTTTCATTGTGAACGGTCTGCGCTGCACTCTGTGACCTTTGACAGAAGCCTCCAACAGCTGGTCTACGGAGCCTATAACAATGGCGCGCTAGAAGATTGTCATGCAAAGCTAACTCTTAAGCAGATACCAGATTTAGCCTATGATTGATTGCAGGGTTTTTATGTTTCGTTTCTGATAATATTCGAACCGCTTAAGTTCTCGCGCTGAATGATGAGTGGGGCCTGCGACAACGCCACCAAGCCCTGCAGTGTCCAAGAGCCATGCAAGCCATCTGGGCTGTATAGAGCCTGATGATCCATGTGTGATGGCTGAGGCTGCCTTCACACAGCCCTGTTGTCTGGTGGCTGGGGCGGACAGACACACAAACGCGCGCCCACGCACAGCTCTAACACAAAAGGTTGAGAGTGTTTATGGGACACTCAGACGCACGCACGAGCGTGCACGAGCGCGCACGAGCACTCAGTGACGAATAACGGTGACATGAGCTACAGTATAAGCCACCATGAATGACGCACAGAGAAAATATGACACACACACACACACACAAAATTGCACAAACACTCACACACACACTCAGACATGACAGAGGAGGGTTGCTAAGGACGACAGTTCGGTGGCCAGGTGACGGACACCGATATTATTCGTGTCGGAGCCGGCGTTCCATCACCCTGGCCCGCGCTCCCTCCATCTCCCGCTCCTCGCTCTCCTTCGCCCTTTCTCCCGCCGCTCTTGGCAGACGCTGGCGTGGAGAGATTCCTGGGAGCCATCTTTCTCTCTCTCTCCCCCTCTCTCCCTCCCTCCCGCCTCCCCCTCTCTGAAGGGCTCCCTTGCTGCTTGGCTATTATTGTCCCTTTTTCACCTCCTGCCGTCTGCGCCCATTCCTCCCCCACTGCTCCTCCCTTTCTCTCCCCCCTCCACCCCTCCTGCTTCTCCTCATTCTCCCTCTCTCCCTCTGTCTCTCTCAGCCCACGCCCAAGACCTCTTATTCTCCAGCCCACTCCATTTCCGCATCCTATCTCTCTCTCTCCCTCCCTCTCTCCCCCCCCTCACCTCTCTCTCTCTCTCTCTCTGAAAATGGCTTGTATTGATTCACTCTCAGACTGGTGAGAAGGTCAGGGGTTTGCTAATAAAGCTCAGGGACAAAGCACACACACACCACTTATTACCTCAACACAAGGTGTGTGTGTGTGCGCGTCTACTTTGTCCCTGAACAGGCACAAGCAGCTGATATCTACAGGCGTGCACGCACACACACACACACACAAACACTAAGTTACTAGGGTTGATTTAACATGAAAAAAAATGTTTTTCAATAAGGAGTGGTCTCATAATATGAAGTCACCCATAAACGCATCATTAGCACTACACATCAAGCTAAAGGAAATATGACAACTGTCATCTACACAAACACACAAAACAGTCTCCTTCGGCCATCCATCATGTCGCCCAACCCCCCCCCCCCCCCAACCAGGGTCAAAGCTAAAGTTATTCACAATCACAGACCCTCCCCACATAAAATATTTCCCACACGGCTGTCACTGTTGACTGAGTTGGCATTTTAAAATAAGTCCCCCTCACTTAGGCTGAGACATCAGGCCATTTTCTACATAGAGAACAGACATCTAGGTGTCAGAAGCCGACATACTGTAGAAGCTTGTATTCCCTAATTGTACTCCATATATAGAAATAATATATCTTCTTAATGTTTGGGCTGGTAAAAGACATGCAACAGGATTTAAACCATGTTTGCTTTAATGTTTGCATAGAAATACATTGCCCCAGATATATGTTGATATATGGTGATGATATACAATCACCTTAATATTGCATCTTTGTAGGATATGTTCACAGCATAGCCATCAATGATCCTTTCGTACTTCTAAGGTTGTGTGTGTGGCGTGTGTGTGAGCGCGTCACACATGCGGGTCGGGGTGTGATCTAATTATATGTGCTGTCCAGTTTGGCAGATAATGTCTTTGATTATCGTAATGCATTTATGTTTTGATTATCAATTTGCCTCTTTATTATTCTCTGTTAATCTGGCCAGTGTTGTAAACCGGCCTATGAGAACCTCAGCCGACGGCACATTTAAGGCCTCTGATCATTGACTGAGATTCAGGCGCTGACTCCAAGTCAGTGCTTATTAAGGGCAGAGCAGCAGACCTCATTAACCCAAGGCCAAGCCGAAGTGCGACTCTGGGGTCATGGGGTCACAGTGTCAGCCAATCAGTTTAGCTTTGAGGCATACATTATATATAATAAAATAAAAATAAATTACATATATTATATTAAATTATATATATATATATATATATATACACACACACACACACATTTTTTTATTTAGTGTTTTTAAGGGCAGGGAGCATTAACGTGTTAATATTTGCGGTTAATTTGAAATGTGTAACGCGTAAAAAAATGTTAATGCAATTTACGCAACACTATCCATCTATTTTTTATTACTACGTGTTTTGGCGAGCTTTGAGCGTGCTGACCGGGCCAATTCATACGAGCAAAGAGACTGGAATACTAGCATGATGAAGAAGGACAGTGTGAAGTTTTAGAAGTAAAGTTTAAATTTAAATAGTTTCCTGATGGTGCTTTGGACTACATCGGTGGTATGTACAATTTGCAACAGCAAATTAAAATACAAACGAAGCACTTACAACCTCCCATAAAAAAGCAAAAACACCAAGGTTATTATTGATGTGACTCGAGGTTACAGGATATAATGTAATCGTTTCTGACTGTGCGCTAGTGGTTTTATTGTTTGCGCTTCCTTTCTGTTACTTTCTGGACTTCTAATTTGAACCGTGGTAAGGACCTCTGGTTATTATAATATCTGTACGGTATCATTCCTCAAGGGACACGATGTGAGAAAACGTTGGATTAGTTATAAAAAGAAAATGCTTATTAAGCTGACGGAGACGTAAACGTAGGCTATCCCACAAACATCGAACTATCCCGCATCCTTTCCTTCACTCTCTCTCCCGTTAGCTATTCGGCTTCTTTTATACGCACCACCCGCATGGAAATATTACCGCTTCAGACTCTTCCACCCCATGTCGCCCTGCGTGATGACGTCACAGCTACCGTGGCTCTCTAAACACCTGCAGCTAACTGTAGGTAACACCTGGCTGCTTGTATTTTATATCTATCCCTGATATCTGTAAAATGAAGCTGTGAAGCGTTCGCTATGATGTTCCCAATTGTTGGTGATTTAAAAGGTGTCTTTATGATATTTTAAACATTAATGTAGCTATTAATGTAACTATTTTTAAGTTGTGGTGCAAGTGGTATGTATCTCTATGATGGGCCTTGGTTTGAATCTGGCCTGCTGAGGTCAATTCCCAATCCTTCCCTGATATCTCTCTCCCACTTGCTTCCTGTCTATATACTGTCCTGTCTATAAAACAACAAAAAGCACAAAAAAATTAAAATGCGATTAATTGCAGTAATTGTGAGCAATTTATAATAGTTATAGAATTTATAAAAATATAAATTATACTATTGTAAAATGGTAGGGTCTATGTTATATCACTTATAAAAATATGAATTATATAATTATAAAATAGTAAAGTATTTGATAATTAGATAGATTGATAAAATAATAAAAATAAAACAATTTTAAAAGGTATATTAAAAAAAAGTATTACATAAGATAATGGATGCGTTCTTTTGAAAGCATTCCATTTATCATACCCACCCCGTGACGTGCACACACACACCTCCTCCTCACCTGTGCACTCACACTAATCAAGACCTATAGAGAGAAAGGTCAGCCAACCACTCCATTACACACAACACAAGGTGAGTGATCACGTGGACGCGTGTGCATGCCTGCATGTGTGTGTGTGTGTGTGTGTGCACGCGCGAGGACACCTGCCAGTTAAATTGCTCAGTGACATTTAAAGAAAAGAATCCTTAAATGGGTCTTTTAGAGACGCCGTCATCTCAAGAAGTGAATGGATGAGTGTGTGTGTGTGTACGTGCATGCGTGCGTGCGTGTGTGTGTGTGTGTATGCGCGTGCGTGTGTGCACGTGCGTGCTCTGTGAGGCATGCAAGGCCACGCACCGTGGATCAGCCAGTAAAGACCAGACCTAGTGGACTCTGGACACAAGACCCATCAACAGGCACCAGTGCATTAACACCCTGCGTCTGCATCTGTGTGTGTGTGTGTGTGTGTGTGTGTGTGCGCGCACCACTTGCTCAGTGACATTTCACAAATCCAGGGGACTGGGCTAATGATGGCCCCCATCCGGCTAAATCAAAGCACACCCACACGCACCTGTACAAACGGTGTGTCTATGCCATGGGGGGCTACAGGTCAACACAGCAGACACCTCTATGTATAGAAATGTGGGCGGAACATGGCCGGGGTCCGGCTTACCGAGTTGATGCAGGCCAGCTCCTTGTTGAGGAGCCAGGGCAGGGAGAGCTTCCCCTCGCCCTTGTAGCAGGACTGGATCCTCTCCTTGATCTTCTCCTTGATCTTCCTCAGGGTGAACAGGCACAGGGCGGACTCCTTGGGCGGCTTGGCCCGGTTCTTCTGGCCCTGCGAGAACACCGTGAACAGGATGTCCTCGTTCTCCGAGACGCCCAGCGAGGCGGCCAGCTGCCGGCCGGGCCGGGCCAGGTGGGCATCTTGCACCAGTCGGTACTCCACCCCGTCTTTGGTGCAGCCGATGGGGAACTCCACGTAGGAGTAGAACTTGGGGTCATCCACGCACAGGCGCACGATCTTGGAGGTGAAGAACTGCTCCCCGCTGGCGTCGGGGGAGGTCAGCTGGGTGTCCAGCTGCATGGTCAGGTAGTAGACGAACTGCTCGCTGCTGAAGCTGTACACGTAGTAGATGTCGAAGGCAGGGAACTTGGAGAGGGTGTCCGAGGGGATCTTCAGCTGCGACGACACGAACTCGTCCTGGTAGACGAAGCTGAACATGTCGGCGTCCTCCTCGTTCTCCATCAGCTTGCGGCTCGACAGCGTGGGGAAGTACTCGGACTTGCCGTCGATGGGCGTGCCCACGAAGAGCTTGCTGGCGGGGCTGCCGGGGGAGCTGATGATCACCCCGGACATGGTGCCCGACTCGGCCACGCTGGACAGGTAGTGCTCCTTGCGATGGTGCGGCTCGCCGAGCTTGAAGAGGTCGTCAAGGCGGAGGAACTGGCAGATGCCCTGCGACGTGCTGCCGCAGGCGATTAGCCGGTTCTGGTCGTAGTCCACCAGCAGCAGCTTGTTGACGTTGGGGCTCTGCGCCAGCTCGTGCGGGCAGGACTGGACGCTCGGCGGCGGGTAGCACTTCTCGTTGTCCACCACGGGGCCCGTCATGTGGCTGCGCAGCTTGGTCAGGTTGCTGGAGAGCTTGTAGATCCAGTTGACGGCACCGGCGTACACGTCGCCGGTCTTGTTGTGCACCGCCAGGTGGGTGAGGCCCGGCTCGGCGGGGCCAAAGCGCTTCAGGGGGGGCTGCGGCTGCTGGGGGGACGCCACTTGGCCGAAGGAGTGCGGGAAGCCCGATATCATGAGCAGAAGCCCGAGGAGGCGAGCCGCTGGCCGGGCGTGGCGATGCATATCTACAGCAGGGGGGACGGCGGGGGGGAGGGGGGGAGGGAGGAGAAGTCCCA
>JAODTR010053801.1:0-17750 GCA_025399935.1 Amblyopsis rosae
AATACATGGGTTATATCCACCCTGGGTGTAGGGTAAATACATGGGTTATATCAACCCTGGGTGTAGGGTAAATACATGGGTTATATCCACCCTGGGTGTAGGGTAAATACATGGGTTATATCAACCCTGGGTGTAGGGTAAATACATTGGTTATATCCACCCTGGGTGTAGGGTAAATACATGGGTTATTCAACCCTGGGTGTAGGGTAAATACATGGGGTATATCCACCCTGGGTGTAGGCTAAATACATGGGTTATTCAACCATGGGTGTAGGGTGAATACAATTGTAATTGTTGGCTATGGACACCTTTTAAAGCATAATTTAAAATTAAAACAAAGTCTCTCCTGCTGGCCTGTGTATTTGTCAGGTTTCCAGTGACTCTGTGAATCGCACATTCACAGCTCTCATCCTCTGTGAGAAGGGCAATGAGGAAGAAGAAAGCTGTTCCAAGTCCACTGCTTCCCCTCACCAATACAACACTGCCCTGTTCATACCAGAAGGTTGGATTATATGCATCTACACCAGATTTAGCTTTACATATAGCTGTCTTATCTATGGGTCTAGCTAGCTATCTTTTTGTGTCTGTGTATTATGCAGATGATTTAGCTTTTGAAGTTATGTGGAGCTTTAGTTAAACCCTTGATTGTACAGCTTGATTTTACATCCACACACTGATGTTTGGGATTACTGTATATTTCTTGGTTCTGTCTTTCCATAGACGTTGGAAATGTTCCATTGTTTGTTAAAGAGAACTTGACTGTGCTACTACGACACTGGTCAAAGTCTAAGGTGCTTTGGCCAGCATCTCGGAGGAAAGAAAACTTTGATTTATTAATTTAGTGACCAATGTCTTTCCGAGCATTGTAGCTTTATATTTAAGTAAGAGCTTTACAGTCAACAGGTTTACTTGCATTTAGCATCACTTGATCCTGAAAATTATCCCAGTGAGGATAAAACTATTTTTTTTATATAGTTGATTTTATTTGTCTGTATTCATGTACAATATTTTTCAATAATAACCTTTTGTAGAGCATTGCATACTGTAGATTTGTTCTTCTGAAAGTGCGAAAAAGAAAACCCAGAAATGTACTACAGCGTGCACACACATGCATATCATGACGTTTTAACGTATGTGTATGTGGGCGTGTGTGTGTGTGTTTTCGTGGCAGGCACGTGCAGTCACACAGTGCAGAAGCTGAATTTGCAGGATATTTCAGCCATCACAGTGAAGACCCTGAAGATAATGCCTGATAGGATCATTGACAACTACAAGAAAAGACAACAGCCCCGCTTCAGGTGTGTGTGTGTGTGTTGACAATTAACTTTAATTAACAATTACTTACTAACTGTTGCAATATATTAAAGGGATCCGTATGTGGAATTCTCCTTTCGGTTAAAACCACACCAGTGCTACAAAATTATTTAGTAGTTATTTTCTTATTTTTTCCCCAAGCTGTTTTAGTTATTTGTATATGCATTTTGGGATGTCTTATTTTCTAAGCTGTCTTTATTACAATCACCCATTATTTATGAAAATTTGTAAACTCAACTTGTTTTTTCTAAAGTAATGCTTAGTCACTCTTAGCACCAGTCTTTCCATTTGTTTCTTAAACGTTGTGCTCGTTTCTTTCTCATTATCTCTCCACATCGCTACCTCATGTTGTTCCAACGTTAAAACACTTAAGGAATGAGCCACCCGGACAAGCCATCTCTACGGCAACCCAGGAGCTCCTACGATTGGCCGAGGCCAACCCAGGTGGGATCGCCACCCTGGACCCGGTGAACGACCTTCAGTTGAAGAGCATTGACGTGGTGGAGGCTTCCATGAGGCTCCGAGTCCTGCAGGGAAGTCTGAAGGAGTTCAATTGTATCCACTCCCCCACCTTTGCAGAGCAGGTGGGTAGGCGCACGTGCGTGCGTGGGTGTGTGCGTGTGTGCGCGGGCGGGTGTGTGTGTGCGTGCGTGTGCGCGTGTGTGTGCATGTGTTTCATGTAAATGAAATCATCAGCTAAATAAAATCTGCCGAAGGAGGATTGCTGTTTACAACAGAGGTTTACAGCAGTTTGCAACCGCAGTGTTGTTGTTGAATGTGTTTTAAGTTTAGAAACCTGTGTGTTTGTGTGTGTGTGTGTGTGTGTGTGTGTGCGCGCGTGGGTCTGTATGTGTGTGTGGCCTAGTATGTTCGTGTGCAAGAGAGGATGAGTGTAAAGGAGGAACTGGACAAGCTGAAGTTCCTGGTGTCAGATGAGTCTCTCTCCCTGCTGCCTGAGTACCACCAGAGGGTCAAGGTATGAGAGCTTAAGCCACTGTGGCCCAGTTGATTTCAGGGTCACATTAGTTTTCTACCTTTCTATTTTAATGGTGATGGCGTCAGTAAAGGTGTAGTCAGCGATTCTAAGATAATACACTAAATATCCCCTCATAGTCTGTGTGTGTGCATGCGTGCGTGTGTGCGTGCCTGTGTGTGTGTGTGTGTGCGTGCGTGCAGGTGCTCCAGGCCCTGCAGTACGTGGACGGGGGCGGGGCGGTCCAGCTGAAGGGCCGTGTGGCCTGTCAGATCAGCAGCCATGAGCTGCTGCTGACAGAGCTGCTGTTTGAGAACACGCTGAGCCCCCTGGCCCCAGAGGAGAGCGCCGCCCTGCTGTCCTGCCTGGTTTTCACACAGAAGACCCACGTGGAGCCGCATGTCACCAACACACTGCAGGAGGTTAGTGTGTGCGTGCGTGCATGCGTGGGTGCGTGTGTGTGTGTGCGTGTTTGTCTGTATGTGCATTGTGCGTTTCTGCATTCATGTGCGTGCGTATGTGTCTGTCGTGCATGCGTGTGTGCGAATGTGTCTCGTGCGTGTGTGTGTATCTGTGTCTGTATGTGCATCGCACTATGCTGCATTCATGTGTGTGCGTGTGAGCGTGTGTGTGTATCTGTCTGTCGTGTGTGTGTGTGTGTGTGTATCTGTGTCTGTATGTGCATCATACGTTTCCGGCGTTGCCACATACTGTATGAAGAACCACATTTCAAGCTCTTAAAAAACCCTGTAACACCCCTTGTTGTAAAATTACAACGTCACTTAGCTCTCCAATATACACATTTACAAATGTTTCTTTAAAAAAAACACACATTTACTATCAATGGCAAGACAATATAACCTATTGGCCATGTAAATGTAGTCTTAAAAATACAAATTTGCTAATGTGTTTTTTGGAGCGCTAAGTGATGCTTTCTTTAAACTTCCAGGGTTTTAATGTGATACCATTTGTGATATTATCCAAATGAGTGGCATTTGAAATAAACAATTTCTTCATCAGCCGTGATCAACAAGCCTACATCTTTCTTTCTTCTTCTTCTCTCTCAGAACATCAGACTTGGCAATATATCAATAAATAAGATCTGTCTCTTTTTAAATAATGTTATGATTCATGAATTGAGTCAAATTACAGACTGTCAAACAGCAATCAACCAATAGAAAATGATAACGAGTGTCAATGGCATTAATTGAAACAGGAGGTACATTAACTAAAGGAATACAAATGTTATATAATTATTAAACAAATGTGTACAGGGTTTTATGACACATTTTGTGTTGTTGCTTCTCAAGTCAAAAATCGCTGCTGTCTATTTAAATAAATGTCCCAGTCAAATGTATCTCATCAGTCTAAACAGTATTGCAGACATGGAATACATAGAATGTAAGCCAATTAAAGTAAATAAAACAAAACCTGCACAGCCTCTCACATTCATGAAACGTAGCTGCCTTGCACTTTAAAACGAGCATCTTGACTTGACCTACACACTCCTCTTAACGCTTCTTTTCAGTCTTAAACACGCACACGCACACACACTCACAGCGAGTTAGCATGTGTTGCCAAGCGGTCTGTAACAAGGAAGTGCTTTACAAGGGTCTGCATTAGTTATGAACAACTTCTGTATCTACATCCCTGTTATGAGACCAGCGGTGAACGGCCCCAAAACAAATCTACTTGAACAGGATGCTCGGTTACCCTGGAAACAGCATAGCCACATGGCCAGTCACATCAAACTCAGAGACCAGGGGCCAAATTTATATAACTGCGTAGGAGTCACTTAAAAAACACGGTGCGCATGCACGTGTTTACCTTTTAGAAATCCCAGTCAGACGTGAAGTTGCCTCACGAGAGCATGCTTTTAAAATTTGCCTCCAGCTGACAACGGCGTAAGATACATGGGACACGTGTATTTTATGTAGAAACGCAAATTGCGCGACGCAATCTCAAAAGTAAGCTGTAAACTGAGGTGTCCAGAAAACCTTTGTTTATGGCGCTTGGCAGCATCCATAAAGTGCTGCATTAAGTACCGCCCTCTGCTGGACTGTCCAGGCTATGCCGTATTACCACAGGCGAAAGAGGTAAATGTCCCTGGATGGAGCTGCATGTCTGAATAGAGAGAGTCACTAGCTGTGCCCGCACGGTCATGCAGGTAATTTACCAGGAACAATGTGTGAAAAGGGCTTTAGTCCACACCCAGTACACACTATCCACATTTGTCTATAAATGGTCAATGAACGGCCTCAAATAATGTAAAAATACATGTCTGTCTGTCTGTCTGTCTGTCTGTCTGCGTGAGGGTGTGTGTTTCACGTTCTCACCAGTCTCTTCATCTTTAGCTCCCTTTCTCAGCCCCTGCTACAAATACCGTGTGAACGCACGCCGGCCTGTCATTGTGATTGTAACCCCGCCCCTCCCTCCATGCAGGGCATTGATCGGGTGCTGTCAGTGGCCAAGCGTATCGGCGAGCTGCAGAGGGACTGTGGCATAGCACAGTCGGCAGAGGACTTTGTGGGCCAATTCAAATTCGGCCTGACAGAGGTGGTGTACTGCTGGGCCCGGGGCATGGTAAGAAACTTCTTCTGTATATAAATGGACTATAAATAGCACTTTTATCGCTTTTATCCAAAACGCTTTAAATTATTTTGCCTCACATTCATCCATCCACACACACATTCATACACCGATGGTGATGCCATGCCAGGTGCTATATATATATATATATATATATATAAAACACAATAGTCCTGACCAGACATGCGTAATTTTCGGAGGTGCATAAGCCTATATAAGGACTTCTGGGTCTAAGAAATTTTCCCTATAAGACAAATTAATGGCGTTTTAGATATTCTCACCTACCAAAGTCTGTGATGAACTCATATGTTGCAAACATACAGTTTTTGTCAAAGGCACATATTCCCACTGGATAGCACTAGCGTTAGTCAGGTAGGTACGAGATTGCTAAGTAGATAGAATAAGCATTTCGCTACATGCAAGCTATCCTTGCTAACGCATAGAAAACATGTATGTTTGCTGTGATGTTTCCGTAGCAGTTTACTTTAGTCAGAGTACAGCATACATGTCGGTATTAGTTATACGACTTTGTCACTCTCATTAATTGATAAATGAAGCATAGCAATAGTTCAGGCAGGCCACGCAGTCTCATTGATGTTATTTTAAATGCCCTAACTTTAGCATTTTGTTGGATTATTGTGTGGCAAGTTCCACGACTATCCAATGTTTCAAAGGAGTCCTCTAAAACACGCCATATGGTCTCTTTATTCCCCTCTCCCCCGTCCCGTGTCAGCCAAGAAATAGAACCGTGTTCTAAACCTTGGCGTTTGCCTCGCCCTGTTTAAGAAAATACACAACCCTGTTTGCTCAAAGACTCTGTGGTCTCTTCATGCGTCGATGCGGTGGGTGTTGGCCTGTAGCATTCTTCTTCTGCTGCCCAGTAAACGTCACTTTATTCCCCTATTCCTTCCGCGGCCCCATCTCAGCCGTTTGCCGAGATCGCCCAGCTGACGGACGTCCAGGAGGGGACGGTGGTTCGCTGCATCCAGCGCCTGGACGAGGTCCTGAAGGAGGTTCGTCAGGCTGCGCGCATCGTCGGGGACTCCGTCCTGGGCAGTAAGATGGAGAAGGCCTCCCTCGCCATCCGTAGAGACATTGTCTTCACCGCCTCGCTTTATACTCACTGAGCTTCTTATGGGGAGGTGGTTTATGGCACATATGGACACATATGAACATAACATCAAATGAAGACATGGAGATACGAACACATCAACATACGAACACAAAAAGACTGAGAGGTGAGGTGACTGCCATTATACACATGCTCCTACAATGTCATAAGATCATAATAAATGAACGTACTGTTCTCCAAATGTAAAAACCTGAATCAGTCGCATTACTTTATTTACAGACGTTTTGAATAGAATCTTCCCGATGTACAATCGTGTTGAGATTACCCTGCTTGCCAGAGTTGTTGAAACTTATTTGCTTTGCCGATTATGTCATTTATAATATGTGTTCTACGGGAAATAATCAGCTCTTCAATCTGCAAGGCCTGCCATCATAAATGTGTGTATGCACATTTGTCATTTCTTTACATGTGTCTTATTCAGTCCATGTCCATTTGACAATTGCTGGGAACAAGAAACTCCCTCCTATTATTATTGCTTTGGTGATTTCTTTCTTAATGTTTTTGTTTGTATGCATTTCTTTGTTTCAGCAAATGTATTTATCATAGATGATTTTGTACCACCATCGCTTTCTTCCCATTCATGGATTTGCTGATAATTGCCGAATAATTTAATTGATGCTGTTAAAAGATTATATGCATTTGATATCTGATCTCCGAAAGCAGTACTCCAGTCTCTGAACTGTGAGCTCCACTTTTTACAATCGGATGCCATTTTTATGAATGACTGCTGCTGCATACATGGAGAATGATGCCTTTTATTTATATTGATGATAAAATCACAAAATGTGCTTGCAGTAGGCCCAGTGTATTTGAGAGAATGCTTGCGTGTGTGTGTTAATATGTATGTGTGCCTACAAACACTTATGTTTACATGACATGGATCCTATGACATTGTAGAGAATGCAAAGGGAATGGTTCGAAACTGCTCTTGTTAAATGCATTGTAGTAATAAAATGTACTATATTTTAAAATATGATGTGGTATTCACTTTAATTCAGCATTTAACTTTTTTTTCTGTAAGTAAAACAAAATAGAAAACATCTGCTTACATTGGTATTGCATTCTACTCCCCCTAATTAATTTTCACTATTATCTACCCCTCCCTAACACTGTTTCAACAACCATAATGGAATGAGAACATACTTAATATTTGATCATGTCTTTGGTCAACACCACTAAAGGCTACATTATATAGTATACGTAGGCCTATATTTTATGCTATTTGTGGTTATAGTTCACCTGTAAAAGAAAAAAAGTGCTACATGTGGTACCAATAGAACTACTACAAGTTGCGCCCCATATTCTGTCGCTTTAAGACAACGATAACCCTGTCTAATTAATTCAATGTAACGCGACGCGTCAGTGGAGAAACTGATTCGACGCTGATGCAGTGGATGTCGCCTACAAGAAAAAAGAAAAACGGTGTAATTCCCTTGTTTAGATCCTTGAAAATTATGAGGAAAGTAACGACATGGTAGAAACAAACGGATGGTGAGATAATGATATCTTGAACATGGGTTGCAATTATTTTGAATAAAATTACAATTACATTATTTTTAAAAGGATTATTTTAAAAGTCACGGGATATCTACTATTCACTGGAATAGAGAAGAAAAAAATCTGTCTGCGGGAGATGTCGTCGGAAAAACACGGTAAGGTTTTCATTCGTATAATGAAGTTGAATATTGTTTGCAGTAGATGTATGCCATACTTTGGCTTTCATAACACTCCCTTTGCTGTTTATGATATTGAAAAACACACGTTTAATCAACTTGTCTAAAAAAACGCTTATTGATGGAAACAATGGCCTCTGAGACTGGCGACACATAGCCTATTCGCAACTCTGGTTCCTAAACATCCTTGAGATCCCCGTTTATCTGCAACGCGCTTTCCATCCTCACTGCAAAATGCAGAAGAGCATGTTTGAGTGGTGGTGGTGGCAGATCATTTTACGGGCGTGCACAATTATTCACGTCCACCACGGCCGCTGCTATAATATAGGCCTAATGTTAGCCTATGAGGGAGCCCCACATTGCACCCTTCACCCCTCAAAAATACACTAAGTCAAAAATAAAATTATATATATATAAATAAATAAAATACAAAAACACACGTAATCTGTCTACATTATCTAGGATTGTCTGTCAGGCACAAGTAGGCTACTGTGCAAATATAGCATATAACATTCCTCTGTTTGGAATTGTATCTTATATTGCCTGGTTATTAGAATTTTATCTGTAGGCTATTAAAAACCGAAATGGCGACAGGAGAGATCAGAATCTCCATCACATAATCAAAAGTATATGCCCACGCAACCACACAAATAAAAACGCTTGGATAAGGATCTCACAGGATATATTCATCCAAATATGATAGGCCTATTAGATACACCAGGGAAACAGGCCAGCGTCCCCCTTATCTTCTGGCCCACCCCAGGGCAATTACCTATCTGACTCGTTAAATGGTCACCCCATCATAAACCCTATAGACTATAATGGGTATGATTCATACCCATACAGTACGTGGCCACACGCAGCTGCAGTATCAAAGTTGAGTGACTACGAATAACTTTGTTCCGCTAAGATACAATGACTGGCCAAGTGCCTATAATATTGATAATATTGATACAAGGAAGCCTGCCTATCTCTCTCAGTATGTGTTCGTGTTGCTGTTGATGGGTGGGCAGGGATGGTGGAAGCATAGTGTTCCATGTGCGTGACTTGAGCCATGCACGAACGAATAGCCCATTTTCCAGTGGTAGTAGGCAAATTTATTTGATTTAATGTATTTATTTTTCCACCACTGTTTACGTATAGCCTATATTTCTATGCTGTTTACCCAAGCCAACATGCATTCCGTAAGACTTAGAATACTAATGTTCATTAGCCTATACTTTTTTTACATTAGCCTATATTTTTTTTTACATTAGCCTATACTTTTTTGTTACAGGCCTTTCCTTTTCCTATTGCTATTTGTCGGGAATCGGAACGTGACCCAAAAGCAGACATGGGAACAGGAGAATGTTATGCCACTTTAATATAATCAGGCAGGCAAGAGCAAAGAAAAAAGGCAATTGTTGGCAGCGGGTCATCCCAAAGAGAAGGCAAACAGAACAGGCAGGCAAGGCAAAGCGAGGAAAAAGGCTTTAGTCAAAAACAAGGCAGGCATGCAGATAAACAGGCAAGTAACAGTGCTTCTGCGTTTGGTGGCAAAACACAGAACATAACAGACAAAGGGAAGAACAAAGGCTAAATACAGTAAGACTAATTGGGACAGGGGCAACAGGTTAGGCAGATAATTAAGAGGGGGAGGGTCTGAGAGCGGAGAGTAACCGTGGGGGTCAGGGACCGCGATGGACCACACCCGGGCGGCAGAGGCTGGTTCTGGATCTCTCTCCCGCCTCTTACGAAATGCATATTTTTCTCCTGTTCATACTCAATGCAGACCATTTCGCCATGTATTAAAACCGTGCTTTCACCATATTAAAAATGCAGAAATGTCAGTTATTTGGCATAATAATGAGCGCAAAGCAGTTTTTTAGCTGGAAAAGCTGTAACTTTGGTTGTCAAACCAAGGGTAAATATTGCTTTAAGGTCATGTAACTGAGCTTTATTTCCTATTCAGATTTTTCTTAGCTAAAAGGTAAACTCTTACTAAGTCTTACAGCATGTAGGCCTACTTCAGGAAGGGAAATGTCAATGGCTGTCTTCATTGGCAGGCAGGATTGTGTGGAGTAATAATTTTGTCAGTTTTCTCTCAACCATCTTCATGAATACCTTTCATGATGCTGTCTGTGTAATGATCCTGTCTGTGCAATATTTTCTAGACAGAAAACATGAAACATATCATTCAGATGTAATGAGAGCCTGAAATGTCAGCATGTCAGCCTTTCGCTAGATAAAATGTCCTCAGTTTTATTTAATTCATTCTCAGTCGCACGCCTGCCCTCTCTTTCTTTCTCTCTCTTTATTTTGCCTCAGAAAATATCAAATAAAAAATAAATATAAAACAACACAATTGCGTTAATAATTACAACATCTGACGAAACCCTGAAGAGGAAAAGAATGGAAAATAGTATCAGGATGGAAATTTACCTAAATTCTATATTGGATTGGATCTTTTGACTGTGGGGGGCCATTGGAGAAAAAAACTCACTTTGATGTCTGTGGAACCAAGATAAGATAATTGTAAGCTAATACACTTTTTTTTTTGTCAAATGCACCAAATATATCCTTACACTTCACAAATACAGCACTCTGTGCGTGCTGAAAAAATAATCCTAATAATAATTCTACACAGCTCTGGCTCAGTTATCAGGAACACAAACAAAGGGGCGAACATCGCTCACAACAACAATGCCGCTTGGCTTCGCAATGCGTATCAGTGTGTGTGTGTGGCGGGGGAGGGGGGCGGGCGAAGCTTCTGAGGGAGTTTGTTTTGATTTGAGCTTGAAGTTTAGCCTATGCTCTCAGCTCAATTTATCTACCATGAGATTATAGTCTATGAACCCTGTTCACATTAGTGTGTTCACAGCTGGCGGACCAATAAGGGTGGGTTAGTGAGATGACGTTGCAGTCAAGCGTGTTCCTAAACGGTGGTAGAGCTAGATGAGGCGATCAAAACAGTTTCAGCAATGCTGATTGGTTAAATTCTGTCCAATAGTTTCAACGTTAACCAGAGGTCTACGCCCAGTAGGAGGAAACGACTGTTAACACTTCCCAATGGAGCGTGGCCAGACCATATTCACCAAGTTAATTTTAGGTCTGGTTACACCAGGCAACTCGAAGTTAGCAAGCGTTCTGGAGAATGCTTTAGCTCTTGTGGTAAGCCCACTGGTCTCAGTGTGCCATTCTTAGCTGACACTGCTGCAGACCATGAGCAATATGATGCTGGAATCCAGGCTCTTCTCCATACCAGTGGAGTTAACAGTCAGGCAAGAAGTGCAGACGACTGTGGAGGTTTTGTTATGTTTTTCTGTTAGTTTTGTCAAATTCCTGCCGAAGTTTGTGATTATGATGTTGATGATGATGATGACGACACCGTCTGTTTTATTTGATTGTTGGTGATGATGTGGACCCTGCTGTCATTTACTGTTATCTATTTTACTCGCACCTAAAACACCATTTCGAAACATGAGCTTGACTTCCATTTAATTGAATTTAGCAACCTGTACTGGTCCCTGATTGGTCGTTCTCGAGAAACCATGCCAAATTAAAATTCAAATCATAACAAAATCACCTCTCCCTTCTTCAATTCCATAGGGCCCATACACTAAAAAAGCATTGCAAAGGCTAGGATATTGTTGTTGTGTGGGGCCTGCACCACTTTGTTTATGTTTCATACTTACGGAGTCAGGGCTGTGTAGAAGTATCGGATTCATTTATTCAGTAAGCTAGCGGGTCAACAGAGGACAAAGGGCATATGGTATTAGCTTACAATCAGCTCACTATGACCTTTTAAACTCTGTGTTTCTCTCATTGCTGCTTCAGGTCTGGATGACTCGGGCCACCAGCCCATGCAGCCCCCTCCGTACCTCCCCGGGCCCCAGGCCCACCACAGCGCCCCCCCCCAGCACCCCGGCATGCCCGGGGGTGGGGCACCTCCAGGGGCCCAGCCCAGCTACCCACCTCCTCCTCTGCCACCCGGATCAGACGGCTACCTCCAGGAGACGCAGTTCCACTGTGGGCCACTTGGGGCCCCGGGCCCCCCACAGGGATACACCGTGCAGACTCAGGGGCCCGGTGGCACCATGCCTCACCCCCCCGTGGGGTACCTCCACCCAGCATACCCGCTGCAGCTGCAGCCCTGCACGGCATACGTCCCCGTGTATCCCATGGCGTCTGTAAGTCACAGCCCCATTCAGACTGATTTGATTGGTGGGTGAAAGGAAGGGGCGGCAGTGGAGCGGTGCGTAGAGCGGGCCGCCGGGTGACTGGAAAGTTGGTTCGATTTTTTTTTTTTTTTTGGGTTCGAATCCCGTCGCCTGCTGGCCGAGTGTCGAGGTGCAAGACACCAAACCCTAACTGGTCCCGCTGGTTGGACGCCTTGCGTGGCTGCCATCACCATCAGTGTATGAATGAATGGGTGAATGTAAAGGTAAATGTGTCCAAAAGAAACCTGCACCTACAAAGTGGCTTCAGTTTCGGGATCAACTCATCCCGGCAACTGAGACAGCGACGGTTTCGATAATTTCGGTTGTGATGCTTAGTCGATTGACTGATGGTTAAACTATGTTATGATCAGTGATATAGCCCAGCGTTGCTCTGGTTGCTAACAGTCTCTCATTATTTTACAATGTTCACAAATGAGTTCAGATGCGAAAACCTCTTAAGTCCATCTGACAAATTAGCAGCATTATTAATTAGGTTTCCATAATTGGGGCTCACCAATTTCACCTTTATTACAATGATAAAGCTGTGTGTCACTGAATAAAAAGTAATATCTTCCAAACATGTAACAAATAATTTAAATATTTCCAACTAAAAAAGTGACGATGTCAGATGGATTTAGAGGTTACTTTGGATGACCCATCTTTTATCCGCTGTCTCATAATACACGCTGACCCTGTTGCTGTGCTCGTGCATGTCTGACAAGGTCATTATCTACTGTATCTGTATGAGCTGCTTATTTATATACGTGTCATCCACTGAGCTAATCCAACTCCTCTGTTAACCTCTCTGGCCAGGGTCAGCCGTACATGACCAATGGAGGAGGCCATCCGGGTATTGCCCCTGGCCAGATCCACTCTATGCAGATGCCTACAACCATCACCCTAATGGACCGCCGGCCCCCTCACGACTACCTGCCCATCGCTGTTCTCACCACTGTGTGCTGCTTCTGGCCTACCGGCATCATTGCTATCATCAAAGCAGTGCAGGTTAGTGGCAACGTGCAGTCAAAGCCACTGGCAGCCATCTTTGAAACGCCCCGGGCAGTTATTTAGGAAGACTGTATAGGCAGGTGGCTTACGTCAACGCGACCACACGATTGGTTAAATGGGTTAATGCTTGGCAGTTATAAAGCAGACGATTGGCTCTTTTGAATTATGTTGTGTTGTTATTTGGATGTGTTCCTCCAGCTGCCATATTTGTCATTTCATAATTCTCCCATAGAGCTCCATTGAATATTATACAAGTGGCATGTGTCCTTATATACTGTAGCGTCTAGTGTGTGTTTTTATATCCACCTTAATAATGGTGCACATGATGGGTAGATCACCCAGGGTCATTCTACTGCAAATATTAAAGGTACTTTAAAGATGTAATAATGTATAATTTCAAAATATTAAATTATAAATAGTTTTTCCTTCAACTGAGTAAATAAGTAATCATATTATTAATAGAAATGCAACCCTTCTGCAATAGACTGTACAATTGACAGCTAATCCCTGTGAGCATTGCAGCCTTTCTGCATTCCCTCGGCATAGATTAATGACAAATTAGAAACATTGGCCATGGTTTCATGAGGTATGAAAATTCATGAATCTTATGCATTAAAGCTTTCACTCCACATATTAAACATAGCATTAGTTCAGGCAAGTCAAGCTTAGCCAAGATTATTCAGACCAGCTGATCGCTGCTTTACACGCATTAGCCAAACAGTCCAGAGCTCCTGATTTAAGATGGCTAAGCCTGCCCTTTCCTGTCGCTTCCTCTGCAAGCCACCATCTCCCCTCCCCTCCTTTTCATTGATGCATGCTCTGCTCTGCACCCTCTGGTGGGTCTTTTGCTCCCAGAACAGAGCCATACCAAGTATAACCAACTGCAATGCAAATACAATACTTTATTTTGATTAAAATTGGGCCTGCACCGAATTGCATTATACTGTATAGTTCCGTGGTAACCGCGGATATCCACCACTTACGAGTCGTGTTGTTGCGTTGTACTGGTGCGTTCCAGTGACAAAACGTGCACAGCATAGACAGCATTATGTAACCGCACTGCTGTCAGAGCGGCGGATGAGGATAGATTTTTCCCTCTGGGCGGCATAGCACAGTTGGAGTTAGCCCTGCAGGTCTGGCCTATGTGTTGTTACAGCGTGTGAATGCAGTGTGGTGCCCTCGCCCCGCACACACCGTGCATTGCAGTGAAATCGACTCCTTCTCGGTGTTAGCCGACACTTGTGCAGACACTTTCTCTCTCGAGCCCAGCTGTTTGTACTTGTGTGCAGTTTGTTTGTGTTACATAACCTCGAATCTAACTCCACTTCCCTGCTTGGTTTCCCTGCCATCCTATCTGCCTACAAAGACAATTAACCTCTGGAGGCAAGGGCCAATATTTATTTTTATATATATATAACATTTGGGAACTCTTCCGTCCGCTGGTCATTGTCTACAATAATATGTTATACTTAAGAAGTGAGAATGGTGTTGGTCCGTCTTTATAAAGAGATATTCCCATGAATGCTATTAAAAAGCCAAATCGCCGTCAGACCACGCATTTAGTTCCGCCATTTTCTCTCCACGCGGACGTGATTGGTCAATACTTGTTCAGCTTGTTGGTGTTGTATAGCTTAAAATCTAACGTTTCTCCCGCCCCTGGTCACCCTGCCCACCCTGTATGCCCACACCTCTCAGGTGCGTACTGCCATCGCCAGGGGCGACATGGTGACGGCCGAGATCGCGTCCCGCGAAGCGCGCAACTTCTCCTTCATCAGCTTGGCGGTTGGCATCGCCTCGATTGTCCTGTGCACCATCCTCACCGTGGTGGTCATCATCGCGTCGCAGCACCATGACGACGACTGGGAACCGTAACTACGCGCCAAACCACATACCTGTCGATGGGGGAAGAAATAAATAGAAAAGAAACAGAAAACGTTAGGTACTTTATGCTATCTTCTCAGTTTGAGGAAGAAATTGGAGTATTGTGAATGCACATACCGCTTCTGCGTACAGTCAGTATTAAGGGTCTGAATTCCCGCCCTTTGTTCAAATGTGTACAATTATACTTTTAACATTGCCTTACCTGGCATCAAAGATACAGTGGAAGCAACCAATCGCAGATTACATAAATGCCAAATGCATGTAGTTATCCAATGAGAACAGGTGTTACTGTTAACTTGGTCACTTCTTATTTTCAGTGTTCAGACATGTGCTTGTTTGGCGAAACAAAGCTCTCATTAACAATTGATTTAGATGCTAATTAATACATAAGCACTTTTCTGAATACAGTGAAATAGGTAATTGTGTGTTGGTGTGAAGAGGTATTTCACTGGCCACAGACACATTAGTCAGTATATTGAATATATGTGTTAATGTATATTTCAGTTTCACAACAATGTACCATGTTTATTTTGTTATGCTAGTGTTGATTTACGGAATAGTATTATTGAAAAACTGCTCAGTATACAGTACAAACCACAGTGGACGGACAAAGTAACAATATTGATAACCAAACATTGAATATTAGTTAGAAATTGGTTGAATGGCTATTATGTTATATTTATTTGGAAGGATATCTACTGGCTATGTATTATGTTAATTTATCTGTTATGTATTAATGTATGTATTGTAGTTTGCCATTATCTACAGTGTTAATGCAGATATGGCAATTGACAAGCAGATTAAAATTGAATTTACTGTAAATTAAGCATCAAAAACTGGCACAGCAGGTTAATTATAGATGTTTGTGCATGATCAACATTAGGTTGGTTCTGATACTGATTGGGTTTAGTGTAAAATAACTAGTGTCTCTGAATAGGTTTGCATATTTGCTTATTTTGTGTGTTTGTGTGTGTGCGTATGTGTGCGTGCGCGAGCGCATATGTGTGTGTGCCTGTGTGTGCGTGGCGGTTGAGGAGAGGGGCATAAAATCCAATATGTTATAAGCTGCTATGTAAAATGTAAGGGATACAATTGAGACTATACCTATATTTGTAATTATATACTAAATGGTCGCTGCTTTTGATTATAATGCTTTTGGATTATTTGAGAAAATGCTATATTTTCTGTTGCACATTAAACAATTACTACTTTTGAAAGATAGTGCTACTGAGTACAATGTTAGACAGTTCCTGCTGATCAGGCTAAGTATTCCTGCATGCATTGGTCTATTTGTTTTGTTTTTGGCTGTGAACTCTTACAATTTTTCACTAATGGTTTTGAACAGCAAAGGTTTTCTCAGTACCTGTATGGTGGTATTTTTAATGTAGCGTTGTCTTACGCAGCAGGTTTTGGCTGTTTGTAAATACGATTTCAAATGCCTAAAACAATATACTGTTTGATGGATTATGAACGGAAAATGAATGTCTACAAAGAAAGAAAAAATAAAATTAATGCCTTTACCAAGGACGTTGAATGGAAAATGTTGAACGGGATCACGTCCTTCTATTTGTTTGTTTTGGCAGACATCCTGAGGAGCATCAAGCTGTGAATTCCCCTCCTATTCCCCTCTTTCATGTTTGCCTTTCAGTGCACACTTTTATGTGCGCTTGCATTTCTTTTGTTTTCGTTTTCTCATCTCACTTTCCGCTGGTACGTTTCACCAGCGGAATAATTGACACCGCCAGGTGTGTGAACTCATTGTTATTCCAGGCTCTCATACGTTACACTCCCAACAGTACTTAACATACCCACCGGTATATAAAAGAAGGTTTGCCCCTGAGCCAGTTTTAACCAAACATCACAGGAAAATCACATCGAGTAACACATTTATAGTGTCTGTGTGTAAGCTATTTTATCTGTGCATGGCTGAGAATAGGCCTGTGACGGAAATATTTCTCATTTTGGATGTGACATTCTATGGGCATGGACTACTTTTGGGTCCATACCCATGATGCATCTGGTTTTAACTCCACCCCACAACTCCACACATAGCCGAGAAGCAGAGGTGGGCATTGATATCTTACCCAGATCTGCTCTTAGCTTGCTGTTAATGGTTTTGTTTAGATATTGGCCTCGCAAAACCATCATAATGTCGTGAGCTTCAATTTCATTTGGCAATTGCGTTTGTCGCCCATGTAGAAAAGAACCAGGCCAATCAACGCTATCTGAAGTGGTTCCCAAGATGCGTACGTCGTACATTTCACTCCTGCACTCTTTGATTGATGATTGGTGATTTTAAACATATTACTGATTGGATGAGATAAATACAAGTAGCCCAGTTGTCTGTCAGCTTGACTGAAATGTATTAGCATCGCCGTTATGACACATGCATTGGATTTGAGAGGTTTCAGATTCTTGTGGCAAAATGAAATTGGAGCATGTGAGATCATAATGTTTACAAGGCCAGTTAGATATAGCCTTCTAGGCAAAATGATAGTTATTTCGACCACTTCTCTGTCATTCCATCACGTCATCATCCCAAGTTATAGATGCTTCCAAAGAATCAGGGATGTGCGACTTGTACTTCTGAGTCTTCAATGAAGGGATTCCCCTATCAATATATTCCACAAATATTCTCTGCAAGCATATATATATACACATATATATATATATATATATATACACACACATGTGTATACATATATATACATATATATATATGTGTGTGTGTGTGTGTGTATATATATATATATATATATATATATATACACACATATATATATATATATGTATACACACATATATATATATACACATATATACATATATACACATATATACATATACACATATATACACATATACACATATATACATATACATACATATATCTATATACACATATATATATACATATATATATATATATATATATATATATATACATACATACATACATACATACATACAGGTATGTGTGT